>OX637391.1:14137050-14314550 GCA_951799425.1 Ilex aquifolium | reverse complement strand
GGAAGAGATTGTTAATCTCAAGGAACAACTGTCAAAGGAATTTGCAATGAAGGATTTGGGCTCTGCGAAGAAAATCCTTGGGATGCGAATCAGTAGAGACAGGGCAAACATGAAGTTGAAGTTGTCACAGGAAGAGTATATTGGAAAGGTGCTGAAAAGGTTCAACATGGAGAAAGCTAAGCCAGTCAGCACACCTTTGGCAAGTCACTTCAAGCTTTCGAAGGAAAAGGGAGCAGTAACAGATGAAGACCAGAACTTCATGGCAAAGGTCCCATATGCCTCGGCGGTAGGGAGCTTGATGTATGCCATGGTTAACACAAGGCCAGACATTGCTCAAGCAGTGGGAGTTGTCAGCAGGTTCATGGCAAATCCGGGCAAGGAGCATTGGGAAGCAGTCAAGTGGATTCTGCGCTACTTGAGAGGTACTTCAGACTTGGCTTTGAATTTTGGGGGTTCTGATATTTGTTTGTAAGGATTTGTGGATTCAGATTTAGCAGGGGACATTGACAGCAGAAAGAGCACTACAGGGTATGTTTTTACATTGGGTAGTGCAGCGGTCAGTTGGGTCTCAAGGCTACAGAGAATAGTAACTATTTCAACAACAGAGGCGGAGTATGTTGCAGCCACGGAGGCGTGCAAGGAAATGGTATGGTTGAGGAGCTTCATGAAAGAGTTGGGTAAGGATCAAGACAATTCAAAATTGTTCAGTGATAGTCAGAGTGCGATACATCTGGCAAAGAACGCAGCCTTTCATTCGAGGACCAAGCATATTGACATAAAGTATCACTTCATTCGCTCTTTGTTGGAAGATGGACAGTTTACTTTGGAGAAAATTCACACAAGGGATAATCCGGCAGACATGTTCACAAAGGTAGTTACTGTCGAGAAGCTGAAGTCTTGTTCAGCTTCCGTGGGTCTCTCAGTTTGAGGACAGGAGGATGAGCTGCAGGGATGAGGGACTATTGTTCGGGAGGATTGCGATTGATGGTGATCAAACTAGTCTCCAAGTGGGAGAATTGTTGGGCCATTTGTGGAGTCAAGTTTCTGAGGCGTACTGGAAGGCGCGTCCGGACGGCAGAAGAGCGCGCGTCCGGACGCAAGTGGCAGAACGTTGAAGGAACAAAACTGAACTCACTGGAAGTCGCGTCCGGACGCGGTATAGTCATGCGTCCGGACGCGTGTCTGTTTCGTGGCTTAGTGCACAGAATGTATAAAAACCCTTTGTCTTGGTGATTAGGGTTATGAGAGTGGTGTGAGATATTACATAGCCTCCTTCTTTGTATTTTTTGTCTCTCCTAATAGTGAAATCCCTGCAGCGTCGTGGATGTAGGCAAATTGCCGAACCACGTAAATATTGTGTGTCTTGTTCTTCCTTGCTTGTTATTGTTTTCTGTTCTTGATTTGCTCTTGGATTGTGTGTGTGTTTCTGTGGGTTTTAATAACGGTTAAATCCCCATCAGCAACTAGAGTTATTGATCTGAATCAATAAATAGGGTAATAGGATATGTAAATTGGTGGCTGAAGGACTGAAATTAAGTGAGTTTCCTCAATTAGGCACCTTAACAAAAATCTCAAGGAAGAGGTTCAGAGAAGGAAGGGAGGATCTTGGGTAGGAGCACACTGGGGGCATCGCGTACATGGCCTTTCCAAGGTCATGGTCTCGCGATGACCAGTCGTGATCACTACCCTTGAGAGCTCCCTTTTGCCTTGGTTGTCACATTCACCTTCGGGGGCCGCGTTCAGGTTGCGTTTGGGAAAACGTCATATCTACTTAGTTAATGTTGGGACATGTAGCTTGCGGTTAGCAGACACGGTTGAGATAGTTTTGGGTTGGCGAGAGTGTTAGAGAGTCGCGGCGGGCAGCCCGACCTGCTCGGGTATTGTGCTATAAATACCCGCATTACTTGTCCATTATAGGAGAGATTTTAACCTAACTGGCGAGAGCATTTACTCCACTTACTCTTTGCCCAATTGATTGGTTCCTTTGTTAATAAACTGTTCGAGTTCCTTCCATCTCATCCACTTATCCTACTCAACCCTTTTGATTATTTTTGGTATAGACACATATGTCAACCTCTTTTTCTCCCCTTGTTTTTGGGCATTTTTCATTTGTCCCAATTGCACATAACCCCTCCTAAGGTCTAAAAATGACACATAACTCTCATGTGGTTTGTGGACCAAAATAACTTTGTTTGATAGAAAAATTAAAATGACCATAATACCTTTCTCTCTCATCCTTCAACTTTGGTGGTGTTTGATAAACCTGAAAACTGAATATTAAAAACTGAATGTTGAATTTTTTAATTAACAGACTGTCTGGTATCCACTAAAAGTTAAATATTGAATTGAATCAAATTGTTTGACAATATAAGGAACTAAAGTCTAAAAATTATTATTAGTCTAAGTTTGTCTTTGTTTTTAACCATCTCACCACAATTACCTTATTCTTATTACCACCATCACAATGGTGGTGGTGGCGACGATGGTGGACGATGGATATTAAAAAGTTAAAAGTGTAAAATATATTGATGGTATATTTGTCAATTACGAGGAACTTATAAAATGTTTATTGACTAACATTGTCAACATTAAGTGATAAGAGCATCTTCAACCATAGCTCAAATTTTTACTCAAATTTAGATTAATATTTGAGTAAAAAGCTTGATCTAATATAAAGGGCTCCAATTGACAAATTCAAATTTAAAGAAGGAGAAACCCAAATTTAAATGAGGTCAAACCCAAATTTAAAAGAAACTAAAGATTACCATTGGATCTTTAAAAGAGAGTGAAATATCACCATTAAAGATTTGAGTCTTCATTGATTTGAGTTAAAAAATGAGTCTCCCTTAATTTGATATAAGTTTGAGTCAAAAGTTGAAATAATTTTTTGGACTTTTTTACTTAAATTTAAATTTGAGTCAAGTTAGAGATACTCCAAGTACGTGACTTGCTACTAAAAATTTTATCCTATTTTTAAGAAGTGCTTAAAATATTAGTTGATATGAGCTTTAGATTACTAAACGAGTTTAATTCATTAAGTATTTAAAATATTCAGCTTTAAGCATTAAAACACAAATTGCATATCTCTCTTCCCTTCATCCTTTGAAGCAAATACATGGTTCCAGTATTGTGCGACCTTTTTAACATAATTCCAATTAATACAACCTCAATATTAGTCGAATATTTTATCCCAGCATCCCAATTGCAAAAAAAAAAAAAAAAAATTTGGAACTGTATTCAATCCAAAAATAAATAATTCACTCAATTAGAAATTGAATTGGATGAAAATCGAATTGAAATTGAACCGCTATTAGAAGTGAACCAAAATCGCTGACAAGAATCAAAATCAAACAAAAAATAATAATCAAACCACATAATGAAGTGGAACCACACGGTATGCAAAATTGGACCTAATACCGTTGACAAACTTTCCCCATTAAGAGCAAGATTTAGAGGTTAGGTTCTCCTTTTGCCACTTCCCATTAATTTTTTTCTGTTGGGTACCACTATTGTACCGCCAACTTACTTTTTGGTATGGTACCGAAAAGTAAGGTGAGCTGTATATGTGACACGTAGCTTTTTAAAACCGGTGAAACCGGTTGTTCTAAAAAAATAGTACTTAGCCCAAAAGAGTTGTAACACATCCAATAGAGTTTAACCTAGCCCAAAAGAGTTGTACCACATCCAATAGAGTTGTACCTCATCCAAAAGAGTTATACCATATCCAATAGAGTTGTACTCACATCCAAAAAAGTTATAACCCTCCATTAAAATTGTACCACATCCAATAGAGTTGTATCTCATTCAAAAGAGTTGTACCTCATCCAAAAGAGTTGTACCATATCCAATAGAGTTGTACTCACATCCAAAAAAGTTGTAACCATCCATTAAAGTTGTACCAAATCTAATAGAGTTGTACCCCAAGCTAATAGAGTTGTACCCCAGCCAAAAGAGTTGTAATGTTAAAATTGTACCGCTATTCATTAAAAGTGTACCCACATCCAAAAGAATTGTAATCATACCGTTAAAGTTATACCATATCCATTAAAGTTTAACCCACATCCAAAAGAGTTGTAATCCTTCAATTAAAGTTGTATCCTATCCATTAAAGGTGTACCTATCCAAAAGAGTTATAATCCTACCATTAAAGTTGTAATCCACAAAAAAAATTGCAAAAAATTTGTAACCAAAAGTTGTAACCAAGAGGAAAAAATCGTAACAAAAAATTGTACCAAAAAAAAATAGTTTTCAATTTTATCCCCTCAACTATTTGATTAGTTTCAAATTGTCTCAATTATTAACCCAATTATTCATATCAGTTATATTAAGGGAAAAATATTTTACTTTGCCCCTATGTATTTTCTCTTCAAAAAAATAATAGACGTTTCTAATTAGGTAATGTGGAATAAAAATATTACTTGAAGGTGAAATATAGGGAACAAAATAAAAATATTGTTATACTTCAAGGGTGTAAGTGTAATTTACTTATGGACGAATTAAGACCGGCCGTTGGAATGAGCGACCGATCCTGGTGTAATATTACACTTTAATCCTTTGATATTACACTTTTATCCTTTAATATTATACTTTTAACCTTTTGATATTACACTTTTAACCTTTTGATATTATAATTCATCAAATTAACATCCAAAATCATTCAATAAATATTCAATTTATCAAATCAACATCAAAGTAACATGTAATTTCATCCAATTAATACTCAATTCATCACATTTACACTAAATTAATATTCAATTATTCAAATCAACATTTAATTTTACCTAATAAACATTTAATTCATTAAATTAACATTAAAATTCAACTAATAAACATTTAATTCATCAACGTAACATTCAATCTCATCCAATTTATATTCAAATTCATTCAATTCATAAAATTAACATCGAAAATCCTCCAAAAAAGATTCAATTTAACAAATTAACACCAAAGTAACACGCAATTTCATCCAATAAACATTATATAAATAAAAAATTAACATTCAATTCTTCAAATCAACATTCAATTTCATCTAATAAACATTTAATTCTTCAACTTAACATTCAATCACATCCTATTAATATTCAATTCACAAAAGTAACACAAAATTAACATTCAATTCATCGAGTTTATATTCAAATTCAATAAATTAACACTCAATTTATCAAATTAGCATCGAAAATCATCCAATAAAGGTTTAATTTAACAAATCAACATCAAAGTAACATACAATTTCATTCAATAAACATTTAATTCATCAAATCAATACCAAATTAATATTCAATTTAATAAATAAACATTCAATTTCATCTAATAACATTTAATATTCAATTCATCAAATTTATACCAAATAAACATTCAATTTCATCAAATAAACATTCAATTCATCATATTAACACCAAATTAAAATTCAATTCATCCAATTAATATTTAATTCATTAAATTAACATTCAATTCATCAAATTAAAATAAAAAATCCTCTAATAAAGATTTAATTCATCAAATCAATACCAAATTAATATTCAATTCAACAAATTAACATTCAATTTCATCTAATAACATTTAATATTCAATTCATCAAATTTATACCAAATAAATATTCAATTTCATCAAATAAACTTTTTGGGTAGAGGTTTCAACTTTTTAGGACGAGCTCTAACGGTTGGGGGAGGGGTTCCAACTTTTATGTTGAGATTTTAACTATTTTGGATAGAGTTATAACTTTTTGGGGATATAGTTTCAACTTTTTGGCTGAGGTTTTAACTTTTTTTAATTGAATTATAACTTTTTGGGGGTGGGTTTTAACTGTTGGGTGGAGGGGTTCCAACTTTTTCAGTAGGGGTTCCAACTTTTTTGGTAGGAGTTCCAACTTTTTTGGGTAAGAGTTCCAACTTTTGGGGGGAGGGGTTTCAACTTTTTTGGAGGCTCCAACTCTTGGGGGTAGAGGTTTCAACTTTTTGGCTCAGATTTCAATTTTTGGAATTGAATTATAATTTTTTGGGGTGAGTTCTAACGGTTTGGGGAGGGGTTCCAACTTTTTCGGTAGGGGTTTCAACTTTTTTGAGTAGGGATTCCAACTCTTGAGGGGAGGGGTTCCAACTTTTTTGGGTAGAGATTCCAACTCTTGGGGAGAGGGGTTCCAACTTTTTCGATAGGGGTTCCAACTTTTTTGGGGTGGGTTCCAATGTTTTTGGGTAGGGGTTCCAACTCTTGGGGGGAAGGGTTCCAATTTTTTTGGAGGTTCCAACTCTTGGGGGTAGAGGTTTCAACTTTTTGGCTGAGGTTTTTCATTTTTTGAATTGAATTATAACCTTTTGGGGTGGGTTCTAATTATTGGGGGAGGGGTTCCAACTTTTTTGGTAGGGATTCCAACTTTTTTGGGGTGAGTTCCAATTTTTTTGAGTAGGGGTTCCAACTTTTTTGGTAGAGGTTCCAACTCTTGGGGGAGGGGTTCCAACTTTTTTGGAGGTTCCAACTCTTGGGATAGAGGTTTCAACTTTTTGGCTGAGGTTTCAATTTTTTGAATTGAATTATTAGTTTTTGGGTGGATTCTAACTCTTGGAGGAGGGGTTCCAACTTTTTTGGTATGGGTTCTAACTTTTTTGGGGTGAGTTCCAACTTTTTGGGTAGAGGTTCCAATTTTTTTGGGTAAGGGTTCTAACTTTATGGGTAGAGGTTCCAACTCTTGGGGGGAGGGTTCCAAATTAATATTCAATTCAACAAATTAACATTCAATTTCATCTAATAACATTTAATATTCAATTCATCAAATTTATACCAAATAAACATTCAATTCATCATATTAACACTAAATTAAAATTCAATTCTTCCAATTAATATTTAATTCATTAAATTAACATTGAATTCATCAAATTAAAATAAAAATCATCTAATAAAATTCAATTTATTAAACTAACACCAATGTCATATAAAAATTTATCGAATAAACATTTAATTCATCAAATCAACACCAAATTAACATTCAATTCAACAAATTAACATTTTGTTTCGTATAATAAACATTCAATTCATTAAATTAATATCAAATTGACATTCAATTCATCAAATCAATACCAAATTAACATTCAATTCATTAAACTAACACCAAATTAATATAAATTGTATGAATTGAATATATATTTGGTATTGATTTCATTAATTGATCATAAATTTGGAGTTAATTTGACGAATGAATATGCATTGGATCGATTTAATGTTAATAGTTGAATTTAAATGTTAATTTTATTAATTGAATGTTTATTAGATGAAATGTAATGTTAATTTAGCGTTGATTTAATGAATTAAATGTTTATTTGATTAATTTTCATATTATTTTGGTGTTGATTTTATAAATTGAATTTTTAGTGGATGATTTTGGATGTTAATTTTGATAAATTGAGTGTTAATTGGATGAATTGAATGTCAATTTAGTGTTAATTTGATGAATTAAATATTAATTGGATGAATTAAATGTTAATTTTGTATTAATTTGATGAATTAAATATTAATTAGCTGAAATTGAATGTTAATTTAATGAATTGAATATTACTTTGATGTTGCTTCGATAGTATTTTGCGTTGGGCTGCACCTTTTTGGAGTTGCAATGGATGTGGATGATGTATCCAATAAAAGTGGGAACTGAATTTTTTCAAAAAATTCAATTGTTTCCTAAGGAAACATCCCGCCCAATTTTTTTTTCAAAATAATACTTTGCATCACAAAAATATTTTTTATTCTCAAACAAGTTATATGTACCAGTAAGGGGATGAAGGGAAGGTAAGAGAAGTGATTTGGGGGGAAAAAGAAGAAAAAGGCGGGAACGGCAAAAAAAGGCGGGAACGGGGTAGAGAAATAAGGTTATTGTAGACCACATATGCCCAAAATAAATGAATAAATAAATAACAGGATAAATAAATATTGTTATATTTCAGGGGTGTAAGTGTAATTTACTTATAGATGAATTAAGACCGGCCGTTGGAATGAGCGACCGATCCTTGTGTAATATTACACTTTAATCCTTTGATATTACACTTTTATCTTTTGATATTATACTTTTATCCTTTGATATTATACTTTAACCTTTTGATATTACACTTTTAACATTTTGATACTATAATTCATCAAATCAAAATCTAAAATCATCCAATAACTATTCAATTTATCAAATTAACATCAAAGTAACATGCAATTTCATCCAATTAATACTCAATTCATCAAATTTACACCAAATTAACATTCAATTCTTCAAATCAACATTCAATTTTACATAATACACATTTAATTCATTAAATTAACATTAAAATTCAACTACTAAACATTTAATTCATCAACGTAACATTCAATCTCATCCAATTTATATTCAAATTCATTCAATTCATAAAATTAAGATAAAAAAATCCTCCAAAAAAGATTCAAATTGACACCAAACTAAGACACAATTTCATCTAATAAACATTATATAAATAACAAATTAACATTCAATTCTTCAAATCAACATTTAATTTCATCTCATAAACATTTAATTCATCAACTTAACATTCAATCACATCCAATTAATATTTAATTCATAAAATTAACACAAAATTAACATTCAATTCATCTAATTTATATTCAAATTCGTTAAATTAACACTCAATTTATCAAATTAACATCGAAAATCATCTAATAAAGGTTCAATTTCATAAATCAACATCAAAGTAATATACAATTTCATCCAATAAACATTTAATTCATCAAATCAATACCAAATTAATATTCAATTCAACAAATTAACATTCAATTTCATCTAATAACATTTAATATACAATTCATCAAATTTATACCAAATAAACATTCAATTTCATCAAATAAACATTCAATTCATCCAATTAATATTTAATTCATTAAATTAACATTCAATTCATCAAATTAAAATAAAAAATATCTAATAAAGATTTAATTCATCAAATCAACACCAAATTAACATTCAATTTAACAAATTAACATTTTATTTCAAAAAATAAACATTCAACTCATTAAATTAACATTTAAATTAACTATTTAACATTCAATTCATCAAATTAATATTCAATTCTTCAAATCAACACTAAACTAACATTCAATTCATCAAATAAACACAAAATTAATATTCAATTCATTAAATTTGCATTCAATTCTATCTAATAAACATTTAATTCATCAAATTAACCTAACATTCAATTCCATCCAATAAAATTTTAATTTATCAAATTAACACTAAATTAACATTCAATTCATCCAATATATATTCAAATTCATCCAATTTACACTCAATTCATCAAATCAACATCCAAAATCATCTAATAAAAATTCAATTTATCAAACCAACACCAATGTAATAAAAAAATTCATTGAATAAATATTTAATTCATCAAATCAACACAAAATTCACATTCAATTCAACAAATTAAAATTTCATTTTGTATAATAAAAATTCAATTCATTAAATTAACATTTAAATTAACTATTTAGAATTAAATTTATCAAATTAAGATTCAATTTCATCCAATTAATATTCAATTCATTAAATTAACACCAAATCAATATTCAATTCTTCAAATTAACACTATATTAACTTTCAATTCATCAAATTAACACAAAATTAATATTCAATTCATCGAATTCACATTTAATTCCATCTAATAAATAATTAATTCATCAAATTAACTAAATATTCAATTCATCAAATTAATACTAAATTAACATTCAATTCATCCAATTTATATTCAAAATCATCCAATTAACACTCAATTCATCAAATTAACATCCAAAATCATCAAATAAAATTCAATTTATTAAACCAACACCAATGTAATATTGAAATTTATCGAATAAACATTTAATCCATCAAATCAACACTAAATTAACATTGAATTCAACAAATTAACATTTCGTTTCGTATAATAAACATTCAATTCATTAAATTAATACCAAATTAACATTCAATTCATCAAGTCAATACCAAATTAACATTCAATTCATCAAACTAACACTAAATTAATATAAATTGTATGAATTGAATATATATTTTTTATTGATTTCATCAATTGAACATAAATTTGGTGTTAATTTGACGAATGAATATGTATTGGATGAATTTATTGTTAATAGTTGAATTTAAATGTTAATTTTATTAATTGAATGTTTTTTAGATGAAATGTAATGTTAATTTAGCGTTGAGTTAATGAATGAAATGTTTATTTGATTAATTTTCATATTATTTTGATGTTGATTTTATAAATTGAATTTTTAATGGATGATTTTGGATGTTAATTTTGATAAATTGAGTGTTAATTAGATGAATTGAATGCCGATTTAGTGTTAATTTGATGAATTTAATATTAATTGGGTGAATTAAATGTTAATTTGGTATTATTTTGATGAATTAAATATTAATTAGATGAAATTGAATGTTAATTTAATAAATTGAATGTTACTTTGATGTTGCTTCGATAGTATTTTGTGTTGGGCTACACTTTTTTTGAGTTGCAACGGATGTGGATGATGAATCCAATAAAAGTGGGAACTGAATTTTTTCAAAAAATTCAATTGTTTCCTAAGGAAACATCCCGCCCAAATTTTTTTTCAAAAAAATACTTTGCGTCACAGAAATATTTTTTATTCTCAAACAAGTTATATGTACCAGTAAAGGGATTGAGGGAAGGTAAGAGAAGTGATTTGGGCGGGAAAAGAAGAAAAAGACCGGAAAGGCAAAAAAAGGCGGGAAGGGGGTAGAGAGATAAGCTTATTGTGGACTACATGTGTCCAAAATAAATGAATAAATAAATAACCGGATAAATAAACATTGTTATATTTCAGGGGTGTAAGTGTAATTACTTAGATGAATTAAGACCGGCCGTTGGAATGAGCGACCGATCCTGGCGTAATATTACACTTTAATCCTTTGATATTACACTTTTATCTTTTGATATTATACTTTTAACCTTTTAATATTACACTTTTAACCTTTTGATATTGTAATTTATCAAATTAACATCCAAAATCATCCAATAAATATTTAATTTATGAAATCAACATGTAATTGCATCCAATTAATACTCAATTTACCAAATTTACACCAAATTAACATTCAATTCTTCAAATCAACATTTAATTTTACCTAATAAACATTTAATTCATTAAATTAACATTAAAATTCAACTAATAAACATTTAATTCATCAACGCATCATTTAGTCTCATCCAATTTATATTGAAATTCATTCAATTCATAAAATTAAGATCGAAAATCCTTCAAAAAGATTCAATTTAACAAATTAACACCAAACTAAGACACAATTTCATCCAATAAATATTACACAAATGACAAATTAACATTCAATTCTTCAAATCAACATTTAATTTCATCTCACAAACATTTAATTCATCAACTTAACATTCAACCACATCCAATTAATATTCAATTCATAAAATTAACATTCAATTCATCTAATTTATATTCAAATTCATTAAATTAACACTCAATTTATCAAATTAGCATCGAAAATCATCCAAGGTTCAATTTAACAAATCAACATCAAAGTAACATACAATTTCATCCAATAAACATTTAATTCATCAAATCAATACCAAATTAATATTCAATTAAATAAATTAACATTCAATTTCATCTAATAACATTTAATATTCAATTTATCAAATTTATACCAAATAAACATTCAATTCATCATATTAACACCAAATTAAAATTCAATTCATCAATCTTTTCCCTTAATATTCCCCCCCTCAATTCATCCAATTTTCTCTCTCTCCCTCACTCAATGCCTGACACCTTCACACATTCTCTCTCTCTGTTAAGACTTCTATCTCTCCACCATCGCCCCTCCATGTATATATCTCTCTCTCGCTCTCCATGATTTGACATCACCACAGCCCCACACCACTATCATAGCCACCACCCCTTCCATCCTCTCCCAGATTTAGGGCTTATTATGCAAAATTTTGAATTTTTGATTTTTGATTTCTACTAGGGCTTATCAGGCATTACAATCATTTCGCCAGCGACTACAATCACCGCCGACGACCGCCAGTATGCCACGCCAGCGACACCCCCAGGTAATCCTTCAACCCCAGCCTAATGCCAATCACCACCGTCTGCCACCACACGTTCATGTTGCGCCCTCAATTGCCCCCACTTCCAAACATACGCACCGCAGCCCCCTACTCAAACGTCTTATTTTATCATCACCTTTTCCCTATACGTTCATATAATTCGAGTTAATTACCTCTTATGCATTGCTTAAATTTGCAGGTGTTCGGGTTTCGGGTTGTCCTCATGAGTACAATCTTCATTGTCCAGCCATCCTCGACGAAGCCATTGAGTTCTTTAGGAAATTCGGTGTCTCTAATTTTTCTTTTGATTCTTGTAGACTAGTACACTTGATTGTGATCATCTTTTCAATATACCTAATTGACAAATTCGCATTTTTAAATCCAATGCTGGGGTTTTGATAAGCTATTTGGCCTTTACAGTGGGGATGGAGGTGTCGTGCAAAACTCGCTGTTTGTAGTATGACTGCCCTTTATATAAGTCCCGCAACGAGTGCAACCCTCGTCTGGGTTTTTTTTTTTTTATCAGATTGGATTGGGTTGGTTGAATGTAACATTTTTGTGTAATTGCAGCAAAAGTACAGGTGTGGGATCAGATGTTGTTATGGTTAATCCTCCTAGGAAGGGGCTGGACCAGTCTCTGGTTAATGCGTTGCAGACTATATCATCGGTGGAGCACAAAGCCAAGTTACCCGAAGGGTAGTTCTGTTTATGTGATTCTGTCCAATTGAAATCTGGAATATCAACGAGGATTCAAGCAATGCAATACTTTGAGGAAATTTAGCGCTTAAAAAGATGGTGCTTACTTTAATTGATTATTTGTACTTCAGTCTTAGCTTAATGCTCAAAGATGAAAAGAGACCTTGGATTTTACGTGCAAGAGAAGCTTCGGTTCAGATTCAAAGCAGAACATACAATCACTGCTTTAGACTCTTATCTATATAAGTTGTGGATGAGAAAGTTTTAAAGAGATGTTTGTGGCTTTTATGATATACATAGTTCCTGATAATTGCCATGTAGTAAGATCAGGTTTTGCTTTCATTTTCAAAGTGGAAGTGTGAATCATTTTGTAAAGCTTCTAATACAGTAATTGTCTCATAGGATTGCATGTCATTGCTATCTAGTAAGGCATGACATTTGGACAAAGCCTATGGTTTCAATTTCTTCCCACAGAGCATTTTGAGTTAAACTTGTCTGGGTTCATCTTTGCATGGTTGTTTAACCGATTTTGAGTTTGTAACATATTGGAACAAAAGATAAGCGCACGTCCTAATGCAATTGTGCAGATTAAATATTTTTCTTCATAAGTTTTTATATTTTCCAACAAATGAAATTGTGCAGATTAAATATTTTTCTTCATAAGTTTTTATATTTTCCAACATATTCACAGGTTCTTGTGAACGCCAAAGATAGGAAGTTATATTTGGTTGGCTTCTCAGGAAAAAAATATAAAGGCTCCCATGTAGCCGCCTTAATTTGTGCATCGCATGGATTGCACTGTTTGTTGATTTTTTACTTTTGCATTACATTCATAATATGATTGATGTTTCATCCATTAACAATGATGCGGGCTATGCTGCAGCATTGAGGTAATGGCCATCTTTAAAAGAGGCTCAGGAGTACCTGTGAAGAAAAAGAAATCAGGCCATCGTATCTGTGATTGTCCCAAGTTAGGGCATCAAAAAAACATGCAAATTGCTAGTTCAAGACGAAGTTATTTTGGATCAGGGGGCTACAAAGGGAAAATTTGAACTATATTTCTTCTGTAGTTATTTGAAATTCCCACAACTATCATCAGTGTACGAGGTTATTTTTATTTTTATTTTTTAATGATTGTGGACTGTACAAGGTGATAATGAACAAATCTGACATTCGTTACAATGGAGATTTATTATATAAAATTTTGAACTCAACACGTTCGTGTAATTATCATCTACATATAAATCAAATAAATACACTGATTTGTGGTCAAGTGATTTACACTGTTGAATTTGCCAATGAAATAATGCAATAAGAACATTAACAACGCTTAGCCACACAGATAAACACTCTGAGGTATGGATTTTTAGCTTGGAATCATGAATTTTTCACTCTCTTCATGTATAATCTGTAATTGATTTAATTTTCATTACCACTTTCTTCTCTCTCTATTTATTGATTCATTGTTGGATGAGGGATAATTCAGTTACATTGGGGGCAGGGGTTTCAACTTTTTTGGGTAGAGGTTCCAACTTTTTTGGGTAGAGGTTCCAACTCTTGGGGGCAGGGGTTCCAACTTTTTGGGTAGAGGTTTCTTAGGGGGGTTCCAACTTTTTAGGGTAGAGGTACCAACTCTTGGGGGAGGGGTTCCAACTCTTGGGGGGAGGGGTTCCAACATTTTTTTTAGGGGTTTCAACTCTTGGGAGGAGGGGTTCCAACTTTTTTGGGTAGGAGTTTTAACTTTTTTGGATACATGTTCCAACTTTTTTGGGTAAGGGTTCCATCTTTTTGGGTAGGGGTTCCAACTTTTTTTGGTAGAGGTTTCAACTCTTGGGGGAAGGGGTTCCAACTTTTTTGGGTAGTGGTTCCAACTTTTTTGGGTAAGGGTTCCAACTTTTTGCTGGGGAGGAGTTCCAACTATTTTGGGTAGGGGTTCCAACTCTTGGGGGGAGGGGTTCCAACATTTTTGATAGGGGTTCCAACTCTTGGGGCGAGGGGTTCCAACTTTTTTGGGTAGGGGTTCTAATTTTTTGGGTACAAGTTCCAACTTTTTTGGGTAGATGTTTCAATTCTTGGGGGGAGGGGTTTCAACTTTTTTGGAAGGGTATAACCGTTGGGGGAGGGGTTCCAACTTTTTTTGGGGGTGTGTTTCAACTTTTTTGGGTAGGGGTTCCAACTTTTTTGGGTAGAGATTCCAACTCTTGGGGGCAGGGGTTCCAATTTTTTTCAACTTTTTTTGGTAGTGGTTTCAACTTTTTTAGGTAAGAGTTCCAACTTTTTTTTGGGGGAGGGAGTTCCAACTCTTGGGGGGAGGGGTTTCAACATTTTTGGTAGAGGTTCTAATTTTTTTGGGTATGGGTTTTAATTTTTTTGGGTACAGGTTCTAACTTTTTTTGGGTAGGGGTTCTTACTCTGGGGGGGGGGGTTCCAACTTTTTTGGGTAGGGGTTCTTACTCTTGGGGGGGGGGGGTTCCAACTTTTTTGGGTAGGAGTTTCAACTCTTAGGGGCAGGGGTTTCAACTTTTTTGGGTAGTGGTTCCAACTTTTTTGGGTAAGGTTTCAACTTTTTTGGGTGAGGTTATTTGTCAAATCCTACTCTTTTCCATTACCGGTTTAGTAGGCAACCGGTATCCACTTTTTAAATTGATCAACGACTACAAAAATAGAAAAATTACATTAATGGCCCAAATGAATGTCGGTAGCGTACCGAAAAGAGAAATTCGGTATTGTAGCCTGACCCTTTTCTATTTTGGTTTCTTTCTCTTTAGGCTGTTCTTAAAATCATAAATATGGATTCTGAAGTGAAGGGGTTCAAATTACCCCTGTTGATGGCGAAACTGGGATTAAGAGAGGCAAATCTCAATTTCTCTTGATTGATAGGGACAAAAAGTAGAAGGAAAATAAGAGAAAAACAGAGAATGTAACAATATCACCTGCGAGAAGGTATCGAATCGAGCGTAATATTAACGGAATCCAGAAATCTCAGGCAGTTAGAAGCCTCCGATTCGCAATACTCGCCGCCTAAAGTAAGTGGGCGGCACCAAGCAATATGGGGCCCTATGTATGTATTGATCCCATATAATGCACGACCAAATATAAAATTGAATTATATTAATCTATTAGTCTTAACTCGTGTTTGAAGACACTATACCATGAATAAAATTGAATAGTGATAGTGTAATACAAATATTTCAAATAAAAATTTATTTTTCCTTCCTTTCTTTAATTATACAATTTGAAAACAATATTGCCCCACTATTTTCTCAAAAAATCGATAAAATTTTCTTAAAAAACAGACACCCAAAAAAAAAAATATATCAACCTATGAACACAATTTCTAAATTTCATTAATATACCTTAAAACAATAATAATTGATATGCACAAACCAATTATAGACCCATCATGCCAACAATTTCGTTACTTTTATTTAAACTATTTTTTTTTATTCACTGGAAAAATAAAAGACTTAAAAACTAAATAGAGTTCATAGAATAAACAATACTGGTCATATCAGCCATAAGGACATTAGACATTTGGGGTGGTGGATCATGTAGCTCCACGAATGACTCCAACTGTTGAACATTGAGATTAGCCAAAGCATCTGCACATTGGTTTCCTTCTCTGAAGGTGTAGATAATGGGGATATGGTTAGTCCCCATCATATTTCTGCAGCTCCTGATGATGGCTCTGCTAGGGTGGACCTCGTCTGGATCAGCCAAAAGCAGCCTGACAGCTTCCAGCGAGTCTGTTTCCACAACGACATGGGTAAATTGTCGCCTTAGCAGGAGTTCAAGCCCCTTCAAAATCGCCCAAAGCTCCGCTTGAATGCTCATTGTATCATTCATTCTCCCATAGAAACTTGTAATCCACTTGCCTTGGTCAGTCCTGATAACTCCTCCAATTCCCGCTGGTCTAGGATTTCCTTTGGAGCATCCATCAATGTTAAGCTTGTTCCATCCTGCAGAAGGGAAAGACCAACCAATCAGATTAGAAAAAAATCCATCTACAGCCAAATGAAAATCCTGAAAAGCTTTGGTGGAGTCAAGGGCAAGAAGCCAGGCTTCCCTCACAAATTTTTTTTGGGGGGGGGGGGGGGGTGGGGAGTGATATTCGAAATGCTCTGCCGATTTCTATCTTTCCATATGCTCCAGACAATACATGTCCAAATCATAGGCCATTTCACTCCTTTCCACTCTTTGTCATTTCTTTCTTTACAATTCAGCTTTAGCCAATAATGCAAATCCCCCAAATTGTCAATTTCCCTTTCTTGAGTATTCAGAAACAACTTCCAAATAACCTGTGCTTTTAGGCAATCATGAATAATATGCAAGGTGGATTCAAACATATCATTACATCTACAACAAGATGCATCATTTGCCATATTCCTTGAAGCCCTGAGAAAGTTAGAGAGAATTCTATCATGCTGGATAAGCCATACACATCAATGAAATCAAACACCTTTCTGTTAAGGTTCAGAGCAGGAGAATCATTAATTTGATCCACAAGTGGGCCCTTACCAATCCACCGGTCAGTCTATAAGTTAATTTGGGAACCATCCTCAATTAACCATTTAGAACCCAAATCCACTAAATGTTTAGTCTTAACAATAGCTTTCCATGTGGAAGAACTCACCGCCTTAACATTCCAATTAGAATCATCTTGACCAACATATTTGCTATTGACAACATCAACCCAAAGGGCTTTTTCTTTATTTTTCAATTTCTAGCCCAATTTGGATAAGAGTGCCACATTATTTTCCCTACTTTTCCTCATTCCCAGCCCTCCTTCTTCCCTAAGGATACAAACATTGTTCCAGTTAATAAAGTGCACTTTCTTTTTCTCAGGGGTGTCTCCCCAGAGAAAGTTCTTATTAAGCCTATTGATGAGCACAAAATATTGCATATTTCATGGCCTCATTATATGCATTTTAAATCAACTTTGTATTTAAATACTTAGAGTTAGCCGAAATTATGAATAATGTTGAATTTTCGATGTTGCAGGTAATTATAGCGTAAATGATGGATTTTATAATCTTGCAACTTAGGATGAATGAATGGTGAAGAGATGGACACATTGAATGAGGATTTGGAGGCTTAAAGGTGAAGAAACCAAGAAAAATGAAATTTGGAAGGTTTAGCCCATTGGTTTCCCAAAGTTTTGACACAGTACCGCTATTTTTCTCATTTTCGACCATGATCTACTTCGAATCTGAAAAAGTACAAAACATGAAAGTTGTAGATCTGGATGTCTTATGTATTGTGTCAAAATTTCAGCTCAATCGGACTGTTGGATCAAAAGTTATGACAATTATACGAAAACTGGTCTGGAGTAGAAGGGTACCGGTATACGTACCGGTAAGTTGAAGCCACTAGAGTTCGACGTACCGGTATGCGTACCGGTACGCTCTTCTGAAACAGCCCAAAATGCCCAGAACTCCTGCAAGTCTTCTCCAACTTCTTGGGGGGCCCACCTACACTTCTCCCATGCCTACCCTGACATATTCTACACATAACCATGCCATCCTTACACAATTTCAAGACTTTAGAGGCAAGAGCATTAATGAGGATGGGAGAGAAGGGGGCTGCCTGGGGAGTTGCTGGGTAAGCTGCTCCTAGCCTGTCCAAGCCATCAAATCTCTTCCTATTGATGGGAAGGGAAGCCTGCACACACAGGCTAGGGGAGCCTCATAGACGAAATTTAAAGTCTCTACACTCCATATATTCATCATTCACACAAGCTTTGAAAGTGTGGCTACCTAAGCTTAGGAGTAGTCCAAGGGAGAAGATGATGAATATTTAGATTTTTGCATTGTCTTCACCCATTTCACTTGTAATCTTTTGTAAGGATCTTGTAAGATTCATTTATTGTCTTTAATGTCATTTATTTCTAATGCTTTGCAAGTTTAGTTATGCATTCTAGATTCTACCATTGTTGTTTTGAGTTCTTCATTTTCAAGCTTTGAAATGGGTATTGAATATTTTTTCTTCTTAGTTTAAGTTTTCTTGCATTGAGTTAAGTTTTAATCTTCATTTCTTCTACATGTCTCTTAACATTATGTATGTCTTTCCTTTTACCATGAGTAGCTAGAGTTTTAGTTGGTTAATCCAAGGGAGACCTCCCCATGAGGATTCCATTTCAACTCTTCTTTTTTCCTCCACTCGGTGTACAGTGGTTAGGTTTGACTGGGTTGAGAGTGGATACGTCTGTGAGTCTTTGATATCCCGTAGGCCTAGTCACAGGTTATGCTTGGATCCTCACCTCCATTTCGTCCCTAGCTTCCCATGAATCAATCATTCATCTATGCATCATTGGAGGAAGGCTTTGAGTTGGATTGACATCCTCATTGGAGTGAACTCTTTGGATTAGCCAACACTTGTTTTCATTTCATTTTCATTCAAAACTTCACTCACAAAACTCAAACAAAAGATTTTACACTTTTTCCTTTTGTTCACCAAAATCACTTTCACACAACTTGACCTTTCCTTCCCTGAGGAGACGACATTGGAATACTTTTCCAAGTAAAACACGACACGCAAAAGACTCCTTGTGCTTGGGGAGCACTTTTGTCCATTTCGCACTTTCCATTTCATACATTTCATTCCATCCACCATTTCGTTGCCCTTTCTTTTGACATCATCCCAAGGGAGAGTGACACTCCCTTTATCCATACACTACACATTCTAAGGGATGGTTTTTAGAGGTTAGGAAACTATAACGTTTTTGATCAAGCACCTATCCAACTGGTCACAAGTTGATAGTGGTAGCCAATTAGATTGCATAACATAGTTAGGGAGTGCAAACGTGACAGCTTTAAGAAGAATGGCTCTACCAGCTAAGGATAGAGTTCTTGCCTTCCAACCACTAAGTCTATTCTGAATTTTTTCAATGATGTATTTAAAATGGTCTTTGGAAGATCTTTCATGCATAATGGGGATACCTAGGTATTTTCCAAGATCCTCTGTGGGAGTAATTCCACATTTCCTACTTAGGTAGAGTGCATGGCTTTTACTAATGTTAGGTGAGAAGAAAATTTTAGACTTACTAAGGCTCACTCTTTGACCTGACATAGAACAAAAATCATCAAGAACATCTTTAATCATGAGACAGTCTCTCTCTGAGGCTCTGGAAAATAAAATAATATCATCAGTAAACATTAAATGAGAAATACTAGGTCCTCTTCTAGAAGCTTTAATCCCTTTCCAAGACCCCTTCAGGACCTTTTCTAGGATTAAAAGCCCTAGTCTCTCCATACGAAGATCAAACAAATAAGGAGAAAGAGGATCTCCCTGCCTCAATCCCCTTTTAGACTTGATTTGATCAAGAGGCGTCCCATTCTAGAGAATAGCAAGGGAAGATCCTGTAACACAGCTTATGATAATATCAATCCAAGAATGAGGGAAATTAAAATCAATAAGAGTTTTATACAAGAAATCCCAACTAATTCTATCGTAAGCTTTCTCCAAATCAATTTTGATAACCATCCCTCCAATTCTCCCTTTCTTCCTCCTGAGTGAATGGATAATTTCTTGAGTAATAATAACATTATCAATAGTTTGTCTTCAAGGGATAAAACTGCTCTGATTAGGGCTTACCAGGTTATCCAAAAAAGGTCTCAGTCTCAAAACCAATAACTTAGTCAGAATTTTGTAAGAAACATCGCAAAGAATGATAGGTCTGAATTCAGTGATCTGGGTTGGGTTCTCAACTTTGGGGATGAGAGTAACCCAAGTTTTGTTAATTTCACTTGGACATTTTCTGCTCCAAACCATCTCCTTGATGTTTTGGGAAACAGAGTGCCCTACCACCTCACAATATTTTTGGAAGAAGAGGGCCTGAAGACCATCAAGACTTGGTGCTTTAAGAGGTTTCATACTAAACAGAACATGTTTAATTTCTGAGTCTAAAAGTGGGACCTCTAGAAGGTCTCTTTCTTCATTACTCAATCTATTCTGGAATCTGAAAACTCTCTGGTCAAAAGGAACAACATCTTCAGTTCCAAAAAGATTAAGAAAATATTGTTAGATAACATTAGCAATCTCATTAGAGTCAGTAAGCCAGATGCCATTAGGATTTTTAATGGTAAGAGGCCTATTCTTTTTTCTTCTGGTGATAGTTGAGACATGAAATACTTAGTATTCCTGTCACCAAGAGTAATCCATTTTGACCTAGATTTTTGGAACCATAAAACTTCTTCTTGTTCAAGGATTTGTTCATAATTATGTTGTAATTCTTCTTCCAATCTAGTCAGATTATGAGAATAATGGCAATCCTGGGCTTTTTGGATACCCTCTAACCTAGCTAGGATTCTCCTTTTCCTTCTAAAAAGGTTACCAAAATTTTCAGATTTCCATTTTTTAGCATTGTTTTCAAAAGCAGCCGTTGCCTGTAAGAGAGAATTATTATTCTTTCTCCAAGTATTGACCACAACTTGCTTAAACTCTGGGTGAGAAGTCCACATGGCCTCAAATCTAAAAGGTCTCAAAAATTGGGGAGAGAGATGATACCTTGCACCTGGATCAGCAACGGGCAGTGATCAGAATAAGTTCTAGGGAGGTTAGTAACACTCGCCTCAGGAAACTGAACAGTCCATTCAGAATTTGCCATAGCTCTATCGAGCCTGATTTTGGCGTTAGCGAGGCCTTTCCTCTTGTTGTTCCATGTGAGTTTAGGACCACAACATCCTAGATCAATAAGGCCACAATTGTTCATTATCTCCTTGAACTTCCTGATTCTTCTGGAATAGTCCATCGTTCTTCCTCTCCTTTCTAGCAAGAGAAATCATTGAAATCCCCAGCCACCATCCAAGGGGTATTAAATTTATCCCCTGTGCAGCTAAGCTCATCCCAAAGTTGGTTACGAACACTGGAATTAGGGCTCCCATAAACCGCAGTGAACAACCATTCATTGAAATCCCTTCTTGAGATGGTGGCATGAATGGCTTGATTAGAAGTTCCCTTTATACTAATATCGATATTAGAGGGGTCCCAGTGGAGCCAAATTCCCCCTGCTCTTCCGTCAGGTTCCATCTTTTCAAAGGCAGTAAGGCCAAGACGTTCAAAAAAGGTTCCCATTTGGAGACTACGAATTTTTGTTTCCTAAAGAACAACCACATCAGGCTTGTGTGCTCTAAAAAGGTCAGTAAAAACCCTTCTGAACTTCTCATTACCAGCGCCCCTGCAGTTCCAAACAAGAAATTTCATGGAAGACACCATTAAAAACTATGATAGAATTTGTGACACATCCAGATCAAGCTTACTCACTGTGCAAGACTACTGCACTCTTCCATTGGGATCGCTGATTTCAACGATATTGTAGTGGCTTGAATCTCTGATGAGCTGAGATTACATGGCTCCACCACTAGAATGGTTGTTTTTATCGCCCAGTGGACCAACGATATCCACTTGCATTCCTCCTCCGGGAAGAAGAGAAGTCCCATTGAACTGTTGTTCAGTTGAAAAGACTTCAAACAGGGGTTTTCAATTACGTCTTGCTCTTTCAAGTGAACATGGGTCAGGGGGTTTAGGGTTAATCGGATGGGAACCACCACTTTGTAGTGAAGTGTAAGGAGGATATGAGGGAAGAGGCTATAACGACGAAGAAAAAGCTAAGGCATTTAGGGTTCCTTGCTTGCAAGAGGTGATGGGCAACTCAGCCGATCCTTGTCATTTCTCACTCCTGCTCTTCCCTTTGTCCAGGTCCGTTGGATAAGGACCAAGAACCAAAGCACATTGGAGACCTTCAGATGATTGAGGAGAATCCGAGGCGTCAAAGATATTTTCTTTTGGGTTATGTGTACTAGGTCGGGTTAAATATGGATGTGATATCTGCTCCCGAGTTCTCCTTGACCCAGATTGAGATCCTGTCTTAGAAATTAGGCTTAGGTGGTGTTGGTTTGATTTTTTTTGGGGTTGGCCACGAGTTTGAGGTTTTGAAGCTTCCTGGGGTTGGTGTTGTAAAGCCTGAAAGTGATTGGGTTGAGCTTGGCTCCTAGCAGGAGCCGTTCTTTTATTGGTCTGCATCCTTCTTCTCTTGGGTTGGGCTTTCATCCAAGGCCCAAACTATACCTCTAAAATATCCACATTATACCTAACATGGGTTGAATCCGTGTTACTAAGAGACCGTTGTTGGGTGTCAGAGGTAACTTGCCTTGGGTTATGTGCTTCTTCTCCGGCTGAGGCATGCGCTCCGACCGCCATCGGAGATTTTTCCCCATTCGAATGGGTGCAGTAAGCTTCCACGTGTCCTATTCTTCCACAACCAAAGAAGATCATATGAAGGCACTCGTATTCAACTCTGAAAATCCTATTGCCCAATTTGTATTGTGAAATCAGAGGCTTATTGAGATCATTTTCCACGCAAACCCTAGCGAATTTCCCCTTTTCTGTTGCAGCAGTCTTAATGTCAACTTTAATTGGTTTCCCTAATGCATTTGCAATTTCAAATAATGTCTTCTCATCATAGTATTCAAGAAAAAGCTCTGGTAACCTTAGCCAAATACCAGTTATGATTTTCGACGCCCTGGATGGGATGAAATCTGGTTCCCATTTTCTAATAGTGAGATAATGGTTCATAACAATCCAAGGGCCTCCAGTGGAGACTTTGATGTAATCCTCCCTCATATGGAACTTGAATAGATAAAAATCATTATCAAGATCGATTGCTTCAAAGTCTCCTTGGAGAGCCCAGATGTTTTTGACTTTCATACATAGCATCTTATACCCAATATTCTTACCTAGCAGCTTCACAAGAAGCCTGTCCCTCCACCTACTGCGAATACGCAGCAGAGTTTTTTGGGAAAGCTTGATTTGTGGACAGGATTCATCAGATGTATTAATAATTGTTTCCTTCGAGACTCCTTCTTGTCCTTTCTGTTGATCTTCAGAAGTTTCGTCCTCTGACGAATCTCCATGAGCAGATTCATCGAAATAAATTGCATTTATATCCTCCATGAGGGCTAAAAGATAAATTTTGTGCTTGCAAGTTGTCGTTGGTTCTGGGTTTTCAGACATTTCACACTCTGTCCAACAGCATTAGGAGAGTATGCTAGGTCCACCAGCATTTTGACTTGAGGCGATGCCAGGTGGTATTCCTTAATTTTTTTTGTCCTTCATTGCAGATGGTCGTCTTCTTCCGTTGATCGAGATTGTGGGTCCATTGAGTCTTCTTCCATTATTGAAAAGAAAAGAAAAGATTTGGTGGGATCTTGGCTGTGATCAATTCACTCCTTCGTTCACTTTCTTAGAAAGCTTTTTAGAGAGAGGAAATCTAGAGAGAAGGTAGAGCATCAAATAACATGAACATAAATCAACATTTAAACTAATCAACACACAATTACTATACTTAAAAAAACCGACACACAATAAACATAGCAACTAAACAAACTTGAATAAATTAATAAAATCACTATTCTCTCAACTCTTGAAATCTAATTACAACACAACGACCTAAAAAATCCATAAAATGTACATCAAACTCATAATCAAAAAAATTTCATATATCAATTAATCAACATAAAGATCACTACGACCTCAAGGTGTTTGTGAAGCTTCTGCAGTCAACTCAAGTGTAGCTATAACTAATCCCATTGACCTTCTCTACAGAGTAACGACAACACAAATAAATTAATAACAAACCAAAACCACAACAAAATCAAAACATACATACTATTCTAAACAATCAAAACACTCATTATTTCTCTCACCTTTTGGTGATTAGCCTACAACAAATCTGTGAAACTCCTTGGTCAATAAATAGATAACTACCCTTCAGCAAGAATATGAAATTAGAAAAACTTGTTCCCAAAAATTAAGAAAAAGTAAAATAATATATAGAAATGGTATTTCTCTTTCCAAATTCAAATAGCTTAAAAATAGAGATATTTGCACTTCTCTATTTTCGAAGTCCTCACTAAAATATCAAATTTCGATTCCCAACTCACTAACAAAAAGAGGAGAGAAGGGAAAAAAGGGAAAAAAAAAAAAAAAAGACAAACTCAGCCAAAACACTCAATACGAAAAAATGTCACTATAACAAAAATGTCAGCACAAAAGCATATATAATTGTAAAAGGAGCAAATATTGTGGGTGAATTTAACAGTGGTGTGGCTGGAATTAAATATGGAGATCCAAATTAGCAATATTTGTCCATCAGCTACAAACCTTTAAAAATCAAGCAAATCTCTATTGCAAGACATTAAACCAATCTAGATCCATCCAATGACCATTTTTTTTTTTTTTTGCATGGACTTGGATATGTTTTAAATATGAACAAATGTGTCTCAAGCATTATATACTCACACCTTTATGGTGTGGGTAATTTTTTCCATTTATTTGATATTTATGTTTAGTCTCAGTAATTGGTTACGATATACCATAAACATTTGATTGGTTATCATAATATGAATTACCACAATAAAATATGAAGGGCATGTCCACTTATATAGTGTTTTGGCCAACCATGTAAACTTCTCATTCAGACGTTTACACCACCATTTCTAATGATGATTTTTTCTTGAAGGAAGGTCAAAAAGTGAGCATTTCAATAATCCATGCCTGAAGACACTACTTAACACAAAAGATTAACCAATAGCAATTGAATATAAATATTTCCAACCAATAAGAAATGTATTTTTCTTCATGGCTTACTACAACTCATACTTGTAATTTTCGAGTAAAATACCTACTTTTCAGTTCATTGTGCAACTACATCAAGCCAGACTCATTATCTGAGATCCTTCATACTATTAACCAAATGTGTGTTCAACAAGTAAGAGTTCATACACTTTCCTTACTTCAATAATCAAGTTTTCGTACGCCAAAGAATCAAGTCACTTCCTTGTGACATCCTTCAAAAACTAACGCATATATCTATATTACTTTAAAATACCATAATACATGAAAAATATTTTTTTTCCCAACTTTGTCCTTCAACAACACAACTATGCCGTCAATATCCTTAAATTTAATAGCAGACTAAACCTAATCATCTGTCTCTGTCTCTGTCTCCCTATTTGTCTGTCGTTTACTCTATCTCTCTCTAATGTAAATTAATTATTTACCTCTTGGCAACAATTATTTACCTTGTGCTGCCAATAACGGCACCCGTTCATCTTACACAATTGGTTGAGTTGCTCCTCGTTGGTAATCTCTCTCTTTCTCTCTCTCTCTCTCTCTCTCTCTCTCTCTCTCACACACACACACATGTGCTCTTCCTTCAAGGGTAATGCTCGCGGCTCTTTCATATTCCACAAGTGAGAATATTGGATTGGTTGTTGAACGATAGATCTTCCATTATTTGTCTTCAGGTTTGTCAATTCCTTAGTCTATTCTATTTTGCATTATTTTAACGAATTTGGGTGGAAAGTAGAACTACGGGCACACTGAATGGACAATATTTTCGTATTTTATTTCTTGATGCAGGAGTTTTGGGTTGGGAATGAATAACTTGTTAATATTTACAAGAGGAGACTTGGTGATGCTGGTTATATCAATTTCAAGCTTGCGCGAACCAACAACTGCAGTGATGGTACGTTCTCTTACTCCAGTCACCCACTTTCTCCTCTTGGTGTTCTGAATGGAATTTCTAGCTACTCCGACTAGGATTTCTTATTGAATTTCTCCTCTCCATATCATTTGCCCTTCCACAAGTGAGTCCCCTCCAATTATTTGATTGAAATTTTCAAAAAAAATCTCTCGAGTACATCGAGTACCCCACTCTCTTGCTTTGTCCTTTTCTGTTTCTTTCTATTAGCATTACCTTTTTTTTTCCTTGAACTGGATGTGTTACTTGAGTTGCAATTGTTTGGCTAGACCCGATGGGCCTGCCTCTAGAGGTTCCCAAGATGGGCAGTAGCCTCTAGAAGTAGAATATGAGGAGGCCAAGAAGTAGAGGTAAAGATAATTTACAGATGATGTACTGCGACTTCACACTTCAGTTAATTATGGTTGGAATAGATGTTGACGAGCCCAGATCTAATTGGGCTAGACACAATAAATCAAGTGAGCCCAGATCCACTAGAAATGCAGGCCAAACCCGGTTCATCAATCCAACCTTGTCCAAGATTCAAGGAGTCCAAGAATATTAGAGCATGTAGGAGAGAGATTATCGAGATACCCACTCTCGAAGATCAAGACTATCATAATTGTACTTACCTTTTGTAACTATCCTCTCCAAAGAATTAGTACCCTCACACTCACCTCACCACCTCACCATACCTATAAATTGTAAGCTCTCTCCATTGAGAAGGGCATCTCACTGCACGTTGAGCTTTGTCTCTAAACCCCTCTACACACACTTTCTCTCTCCTAGCCATTGTATCTCTACCGGAGCTAACCATTGCTCTCTTTTCCGTTCACCTTACTTCATCAATAAAGACCCCCAGCCACCATTGCCGTTTTCTAGAGTGGAGTAAGTCACCCAGACCAAACCACTATATATCTGTGTGCTGATTCAATATTTACATTAATAATATTGATCGCTTTATTTATTGTCCATTAATCACACCTTATCACACACTCGACTGTTGATCTTGCACGAGACTATTTTGTGCATCATCAATTTGGAGCCGTTTATGGGAAACGACTAAGTTTTCTGCTACCTTGCTACTTCATGGAAATCATAACCAGATCGATGAGTCAACAATCGGGAGACAATAACCCGACCCCCCGGGAGGAAGCTCCGCCTCCCTTCGTACCCTCGAGCAAAAACTTTTGCAGACCATGCAGCTGCTGGTAAATCAGAACTAGTAAATCATTTAGTTAATGCTCGCCCAGGGAGGCGTCGCCCCTCAGCCTATAGGAGGAACACCACTCCCTCCGGCGAGAGAAGCACCACAACCTCTTCACTCTAGGCACCAAGCCGTTCCACACCGTGGAGCCTCACGCCAAAATGCCCCCGGGCAACGCCCCGGGCGCCCCTCGCCCAGGAGTCCCTCCTCAGTGCGCAGGAAGCTCACATGTTCCCCCTCCTCATGTACCTGCACAGGAGGACGAGGGAAAAAGCCAATATGCCGATCATGAAAGCCATTACAACAACCCGACGGAGGATGTCCCCAACCAATAGGACGAGAAGATCAGAGAGGTGCAAAACTAACTTGGTGATGCCTTCAACGCCATTAAGGCACAGGCACACGAGACGGTGGATTATTTGGTAAGGTGCACTGATACCCTATTCATTGCTGATATTGTCAATTATCCCTTACCCTCGAAGTTCAAGATGTCTGCCATCGAGATCTTCGACGGTACCAAAGACCCTCTGGATCATCTTAACACCTATAAGTTTTTGATGCAATTCCACAACGTGACTGATGAGATCATGTGTAGAGCCTTCCCCTCCACCTTGAAGGGGTCTGCTTGACAATGGTTCGCGAAGATCAAACCCTCTTCTATCCACTGCTTCGCGGAACTAAGTAAGTCTTTTGTCTCCCACTTCATGGGGGGACGCCGACACTAGAAGTCTGTTACCCACCTGCTTACCATTAAGTAGGATCGAATGAAAGCCTAAGGAGCTACGTCACTCGTTTCAACGAGGAGGCTCTCCAGATCGAGGAGTCAGACGATAAGGTAGCCCTGGATGCCTTTATTGTTAGTCTAAACTCTTCTAACTTCATGTTCTCCGTCCTCAAGAAGTTGCCCTCCAACATGCCTGAGTTGCTGTCAAGGGCACAAAAGTACATGAATGCTGAGGACGTCACCAAAGCCCGTCGAGGTGAGTCTTCCCGAGGAGGAAAAAAAAGGAAGGACACCCGTGAAGACAAGCAGGAGGCGGAGAACAAAAGAAAGAAAATCGAGAGAGTCTTTGTTAAGGACCGTCTCGGTCTCGTACCCCCCGAGAGAACGATAGCCTTTCACGCTACTCAACGCCTCGATGGAGAACATCCTATTCCAGATACAGGATGACCCCAGGCTCCACTGGCCTGAAAAAATGAAGTCTGACCCAAACTGCAGAAATCCCTGCAGGTACTGTCGCTTCCACCGCAACCACGGCCACGACACTGACGACTGCTTCTAGTTAAAGAAGCAGATTAAAGAGCTTATTCAGTGTGGCCAGCTGAGGCAGTACGTTGCTGGCCAAGGACCAGCTCCACCACTTGGCTGGAATCAGGAGGATCGAGAGCACTAGTAGCCCCTCGGAGAGATCCAGACTATCTCCGAAGGGTTAGGAGGAGGAGGTGACTCCAACTCCGTCAGGAAAACACATACTCGAAAAGCCAGATAGGTAGAGGCACATGACTCAAAGGGATCTAAGTCCCTCATGATGATCCTCTAGTCTTAACCCTGATGGTAGCCAACTACTAGGTTAAGAGGATCCTGGTCGACAGCGGTAGCTCAGCCGATATTTTGTTTGCACCAGCCTTTGATAGACTCCATCTGGGCAGAGAGAGATTGCAACCCGTTAGGACTCCCCTTGTTGGTTTCTCAGGGGAAAGGGTTTATCTCTTGGGTTCCATCACCCTTCCTGTCACAGTAGGAACATCACCGAGGAGTTCCACCATCATGGTAAATTTTATTGTACTTGATTGCCCATCTACCTATAATATTATTCTGAGACACCCTACCCTCAACACCTTAAGGGCGGTGTCGTTCACCTACCACATTCTCCTTCATTTTCCAACCACCAGCGGGATTGGAGAGACAAGAGGAGACCAAGTCTCCGCCCGGGAGAGCTATGTGGCTTCTATAAGGGCCAGAAAGCCACATGAGACTCTCTAAGTCGAAGTACTTGAACCGAGGGATGACAGCACCTTGGCGAGAGGGGAACCAACAGAAGAACTTTGGCCAGTAGTAGTGGATGACAGCCTTCCAGATAGGAGAGTCTATATAGGCTCCTTACTTTTCCCGAAGCAAGCCTCAGACCTGGTGGACTTCCTCAGATGGAACATGGATGCCTTCGTCTGGTCCCACGAAGACCTAGAGGGTATCGACCCTGAAGTGACCTCCCACAGACTCAACGCCGATCCTAGGTACAAACCGGTTTGCCAGAAGTTGAGGAATATAAGTACAGAGAGAGGTCAAGTCATGGAAAAGGAATTAGAGAAGCTACTGAACAATGGGTCAATAAGGGAGGTAGCCTACCCAGACTAGCTCTCCAACGTAGTGATGGTTACGAAGGCCAATAGGAAGTGGCGTCTCTGTGTGGACTTCACGGAGCTCAACAAAGCCTGTCCCAAAGACAACTACCCTCTCCCACGCATCGATCTCCTTATTGATGCCACTACAGGACACGAGCTCCTGAGTTTTCTAGATGCCTACTCCAGGTACAACCAGATCAGCATATTCCCTCCAGAACAAGAGAAAACTTCATTCATCACCCTGAAGGGTACCTACTGCTACAAGGTGATGCCTTTTAGACTCAAGAATGCCGGAGCCACATATCAACACCTTGTGAACAAGATGTTCGAGGCTCAGATCAGGAAGACTATGAAGGTCTACGTAGACGATATGTTGGTAAAGAGTATGGCTGTGGCAGACCAAGTGACACACCTCTAGGAAATCTTTGATGTACTGAGAGCCTACAGGATGAAGCTGAATCCTAAAAAGTGCGCCTTTGACATTAGTTCAGGAAAATTCTTAGTCTTACTGGTCAACAAAAGGGGCATTGAAGCCAATCCGGACAAGATCAGAGCCATCTTGGAGATGAATTCCCCAGCCTCGGTAAAAGAGGTTTAGCGCCTTAACGGGAGGATAGCGGCCCTCAACAGGCTTGTCTCTAAATCAGCAGATAAGTGTCTGCCTTTCTTTAAAATCCTTCGCAGGTCTTTCCAGTGGGGACCAGATCCAGAGGAGGCCTTCCAGAAGCTTAAGGCTTACCTCGTCACACCACATTTGTTCTCCCATGTTGTACCGGGAGAGACACTGTATCTCTACCTCTCTTTTTCACCCTCTGTCGTGAGCTCTGTCCTTGTCCGGGAGGATGGAGGCATCCAGAAGCATGTGTACTATGTAAGTAGGGCAAACTGAGGGGCAGATGTATGGTACTCGGAGATTGAAAAGTTGGCTCTCGCACTTGTCACCGCCTCGAGGCGTCAACGTCACTACTTTTAGAGTCATGCCATCATGGTGGTTACAGAACAACCACTCAAGAGAATTCTGGGAAAGCTTGATGTGTCCGACTGACTATTGAATTGGGCAGTCGAATTAAGTGAGTTCGATGAGCAGGATCAATCAAGGGCGGCCATCAAAGCACAAACACTTGCATACTTCGTGGCCGAATCTATACCGCCACAGGAGTCTTGGGATTCTACGCTGCCACAAGAATCCCGGGAGTCTACCCCACCACATAAGTCTTGGGAGGAAGTATCACGTGCCCCTACGCCTACTTGCTCAATACATACTACCTCCACCCACCATGAGGCAAGCCCAAACACTACCCCAAGAAGACCCGACGTCTCAGAGACAGCTCCATAGGCCCCGGGAGACCACCTCTGAGACTTGAGCCCTTGACTCCCCTGTGCCTCCTCCACCTGAACCATCTGCGCCCTCGCTACCACCTACTATACCAAGTTGAAGACTCTACGTGGATGGATCCTTCACCAGTGACGACGGCGACGCGGAACTAGTGCTGATCAGCCCCTATGGCGCTCCGCTGAAGTACGTCGTCTCCCTCCACTTTGCCACATCAAACAACCAAGCTGAATATGAGGCCTTCATATCAGGGTTCAAGCTCGCATTGAAGATGGAGGCCTTCTACCTAACAGCCTACAGTGACTCATAACTGATAGTCAACCAGGTAAAGGGAGACTTTGAAGCAAAGGAGGAGAGAATGCAAGAATACCTGTCAGTGGTCCAGACTTTGTTAAAAAGGTTTACCTGCTTCCAAATCCACCATGTGTCCCGAGAGGAGAACGTCATGACAGACGCCCTCGCCAAATTCGCGTCTGTCAACATACTCATGGGCCCGGTACTGACAGGCCACCAGTTCGAGCTAAGCACCTTCAAGACAGAGGAAGACGATGTTAATTGTACATCCTTGGAAGCCAATTGGATGACACCCATCCGAGCCTACATAGAGGAGGGCGCTCTCCTGGACAACCCAGTGGAAGTCAAAAAGTTGAGGATGAAAGCGTCCAGGTATGTCATCTTACGCGACACACTCTACAAAAAGAGTTACTCACTGTCACTTCTTCGCTGTCTTACCCCCAAGGAAGTCAATTACGCCATGAGGAAAATCCATGAGGGAATATGTAGAAATCACTCGGGAGGGCGTGCACTAGCCCACAAAACAGTGAGACAGGGCTACTACTGGCCTAGCCTAATCAGAGACGCCCAAGAGTTCGTCAGGAAGTGCGATAAGTGTCAACTCTTCGCGACTGTACCCAGACATCCACCTAAAGAGCTCACCACCATTCAGAGCCCATGACCCTTCTCCATGTGGGGGATCGACATTCTAGTTCCCCTACCCGTGAGTCGGGACTAGTGCAAGTTCGTAGTGATAGCCATTGACTACTTTACCAAGTGGACAGAAGTCGAGACCTTAGCTAGGATAACAGACTAGAAGGTAAAAGACTTCATATGGAGGAGTATAGTCTGCCGCTTCGGAATACCTCACGCCATTGTGAGCGACAATGCCAAACAGTTTGACAACAAACTCCTTAACAACTTCTATGCCGACCTACAGATCAAGCAGCCCCACTCCAGCCCATCCATCCATAGGCAAACGGGCAACCAGAGGTCACCATCAGGACCATCCTCTGCAATTTGAAAACCAGATTGGAGAGTGCGAAACGACGATGGGTAGACGAACTCCCGAGAGTGTTGTAGGCTTATCGGACAACACCAAGGAGCCCCACATGTGAGACCCCTTTTTTTGTAGCCTACGGGACAGAGGCGGTCATACCTGTTGAGATTGGGGTACACTACCTTAGAGTCCAGCACCATGACCCTACCAGTAATGAAGAAGGCCTCTACATTAACCTCGACTTGGTAGAGGAGGAGAGGGAGAAAGCCATGCTCAAGAATGCAGAGTACAAGTATCGCATGATCAAGTACTACAACTCGAGAGTAAAGTCGTTCCTCTTGTCTGCCGAAGACTCCCGGGAAAGAAAACTAGGACCTAACTGTGAAGGACCCTACACGGTCATGGAAGTTGTAAGACCAGACACCTACATAATTCAGAATTTCGAGGGGAAAGCTCTGCCCCAACCATGGAACGCGGAGCACCTAAAGAAATATTACCAGTAATTGGGGGTAGGACAGTGGGTGCACAAGTCAATAGTTACCACTTAAGTTATTTCTTGTTACTTATTTAATTTTCATTGTTACCTATTTCAAATCATGAAATAAAATTTCGCAAGATTTTGTATTTTTCACAAAAGTTGTTTCTCATTTCATAAAAGTTCATAAAACATTTACAAAATATAGAACATGACCTAGCAACAAAAACATAAATGCAAAGATACTATGCTCCTAACGTCACTCACTGCCTCCGCTCCCATCATCGGCCGCCTCCTTGTCATCAGTCCTTGGAGCCTCATAAGGGACGAAACCAGAAAAATCATAAGCAGAAAAAGCTGCTGAGACCTTCCCCTTGAGCTTCTCATAGCCATCAATAAAGGCGCCTGCCACGGCCCTCTCAGCAGCATCCCTCTTCTTCTCCATCTCCATGGAGTAAGCCTCTGCCTAGGTAGCTCTCTCAAGAGCTGCTCGAAGGTCAGCCTCTGCTACAACGGCCCTCTCACGGGACGCTCGCAGCTCTGTCTTTGCTCTCGCACATGCATCCTCTTTATCAGTCTCCAGTTGGGCGGCCCTTCGCGGAACGCCTCAAGCTCAATCTCAAGTATGGCAGCTCTCTCATGTGCTAGCCTCGACTGCTCCTCGGCCGCCTCTCGCGCCTGCCATTTGAGCCCCAAACGCTCTTCAGCAGCCCTTCGTGCCTGCCCCTCCGCTGCCTGACCATTAAGTGCCTCCCTAAGCTTCAACGTACTTGAAAACAAGTAGAGAAAAACAACAGCCACCTACATGCATTCAAAAGGTGGAATATGAAGGAAAGAAGTCAGGTACGAAACCAAAGGAGAATAAAGGGAATACCAAGGCAAAACCCTCCATGGCAGTGTCAACAATGCCCTCTGGACCTCGAGAGGCAACCTCCTGGATCTCCGCACGAGTCACAAACCCCCAAAGCCACTACTTGGCCAGATTCACGTCTTGCAACATGGATACTGAACTACTGCCCGAAACAGGACGACTAGGTAGAGCCTTTGCCCTAACAATCGTACTTGGACTATCTCTGGGGGTGAAGGAACAACAACCGGGGAAGAACGGGGGGCATCACCAGGTTCCGCCTCTCGGGAACTAGCTTGGCTGGTGGACCTTGGCTGAGAAACACCAGGGGCATCAGACCTCGCCCTCTTAGAAGAAAGAGGGGAAGACGCCACCCTAGAAACGTAAACAACCCCCACCATCGCCTTATCGATAGAAGTACCTGCAAACTCAGTGTGAGACAAAAACTTATGTCGTAACCATCAAGAGTCTATTGGAAGGATCAAGTACCTTTTCTCTTCGGCCAATGAGAGATCTTGGGACAACCTGACGCGGACATGATCTTGAAAAAATCCTTGAAAGGATGGTCACGAACAATCTAGAGCCTACTCTCCTGCTCCACAAATAATGTGGGTAAAACTACATAAAAACCAATCGCACAGTCCGAGCAAATACGTGATAACTAGAAGTAAAATCAAAAGTGGAATCCTTACTTGACTTGGTCCTGGGGACGGTGTCCCACCTCGAAGGCACCAGGTCATGATCACTCTCGATGGCCCGCTCGCTTCCAACAAAGAAGAACTTAGACTTCCATCTATGAAAGTTCGAAGGAAGCCAAGTGATGAACTTGCCTGACCTCGGGGCGAAATGATACCACCCTTGATGAGGGATGGGGTTATCCAAAAGCACATATGCGGCCAAAAACTCCTTGAATGGGAGAGGCATGTCAGCACTGTGAACCAGCCACCATAATGAGAAGAATGCCAGTATCACCCTCCACCCGTTGGGAGCCAATCTCCCAGGAGCCAGCGACAGGTGCTCCAGAATCCGACATATGGGCCCAGTTATCGGGAACCTCAAGCCCTGTAACACCCCGCATTTTATTTTATATATGCATATAGATTTATAGTAAATAATTGTTGTAAAAATGGGGATATGTGTAGTGATGTGTGTTTGAATTTGGTAGATTGGAAAAGTAGAGATTTAAAATATTAGTGGAAATAATAGTTGAAATTTAGTTTTAATAAGTGAAAATATGAAATTTTAGGTCCTAGAACTTGTATTAAATAGGTTTGGTGTAAAAATATGTGTTGGAGAGGTTTGTGATGGATTTGGTTGGCTTAGGAATGGATTGGAAATGGAAAAGGGATGAAACAGTGAACAGTGCACTGGCTGCAACTTCAAGCCCAATTTAGACCTTGATGTAATCAATATCTTTCAAAACTCAAAACATGAAAGTTGTATAGTTCTTTCGTAGCGTTCCATAGCATCTTGAATCATCTCAATCGGAGCTCGGATGAGAGAGTTATGCCCAGATAACGAAACAATGTCGAAACAGTCCGGCCGACTACCTTTCACCAATTTGATCATAACTCTTTGTTGAAAAGTCCAAATTGCGCACCGTTATTTTTGTTAGAACCCTAACTCGTATATATTTCCAACCATATAGGTCACACATACTAGAAATACCTGAGTCAAATCAGTTTATTCTCCGAAGTTGACTAAAAATCTGCACTTGGGTTGAAATTTTAATATTCGAGTGTAAATTTATTTTAGTTTTAAAATAAATCATAAAATTAAATGTTTTTAGGTTAAAATAACATTAAAAATAGATCCGGAACGTCGAAAAACCTTAGGGTAGTCATATGGATCAAATTGGAGAAGTTTTGGGGCAAAACCGTAATTTTGAAGAAAATACATTTTTTTGGGTCATGTGAACAGTACCCGGCGCGAATTTCAGCTCTTATAACCCCATTTTTACCTCAATTTCTCTCATTTTTCTCACACCTCTCACCCAATACTACTCCATAGACCTTAGAATTAGAGAGAGAAAGAGAGAGGAAGAGAGAAGAAGGTCATTAGAGCTTGGGCTTTTGCTTCAAAACTTAGGATGAGATTCTTGAATTCACTTGAAGATTTGAAGGTGGAGCTTGAGTTTTGAGGTGGGGGATTCTTCTCAAACTCTTTCATTGAGGATTAGGGTATTATATATGTATGTTTTCAATATTTTTGAGAGTATATGATAAATAGATATGAGTTCTTGGATTCTTTGTTATTGAAACACAGATTTTGAACAAAATGCATGATTGGGTTCAAGAGACATTGTTCTTGAGTTCCCAAAATCTTAGTTTTGGTTAAATACATGTTTGGGTTATGAAAAATACATGAATTCATGATTTCTAAATGCCTATTGTTGACTAAATCATGTTTTAATCTAATCCTTGTTATTATTCCAAGAAATTATGTTTGGTGTGGAAAAACCCTAGAATTTTGATATCAAGGTTGTGAAGGTTTATTGATATGATCTCTTGCATATTTTAAATTCCTTAGTATTGTAGTATATTGAGAATGGTACACTTGTGACTCTTGAATTATAAATGAGGAATTGTGGATTTTGTATATATTGGAAATTGTTTATGAATGGAGAATATCTTGGTTTCCTCATTGTATGGCTGTTGTGAGGGACTTGGATTGCCATCGAGAGATGCCGTAGAGTGTTAGAGGTTAGTCTATCCCAGTGAGGGGTGAGATGGTTTCCTAACACTTGTAGTGGTTTGTCATTTGGTAATGCGACCACTATCGTTCACTGGAGTTCGAACAAGGGATGATATACTTTTCCTAGGAAGGGACTCGTCACTGCCATTGGGATGGTAGATGCCCTTTCCTATAGTGCTTGTGATTATGATGTAAATAGGTGGACTAGGTATAATCGTTGGGTAGATTCATGAGAAGCAATCAACATACATGGTACGGGGATGAACCAAAATATATATATAGAGAATGATGGTTGGATTGTCTTGGCCGGTGCATTGGTATGGGACAATGCATCGGAAGGCGCCCTTCTTAAATGGTTTAAAGTTGGAAATGGATTATTGGTTATTGTTCATTCTACCATAGACAGTTTCTACAAGAGTCTTGGGAAGTATGGGATTCCGCGAGAACTTGTGGAAACAGTGTATGGTGGACTAGATTATTTTTGGAAATGGTTTGTTAACGGTATAATGGTTTCACTTATTCATTCAATTATTGTTACTCCTTAAACTTGATATCTATTTAAAATGTCATGTATTTACTTCAAATGTTATATATGATATTTGTGAAATGAGGCCGACCGTTTTCTATGTTTTCGAAACCTTGTTTGGGTTTGGGAGGATTTTTCTACAGAGCTTCATGCTCACCCCCTACAGTTGAATATTTTCAGATTTTACTCTAAAGGAGGAGTTCGGTGCTAATGAGCCGGGCCAAGGAGAAACTTCATTAGAGGGATACTGGGATCCCGAGTGAGACATCTAAAGATGTCATGTATTTTTGTACTAGACTAGAGAAACTATTATGAAGTCATGTAAAGTCTAGTATTTTGTTATTCCGCTGCGTTATCTTAATTTAATTCATTTGGAAATGTGAAGGCCATTGTTGGGCATATTCTTTTGATATTGTGGCCATGGCTTGGCGTATTCTTTTAGGAATGTTATTGTGAATATTACATGTGGTGAATGAAAATCTTTTGGGATAATGTTGTTAATATTTGATGGATAAATGGACCCGGTGTGGTCGGTGTAATATAATTGCACAGGTTGTGTTTTGGGTAGAGTTCCCCGAACAAAGGAGACTCTGCCCGAATTTCGTTGAATTAAGGACCCCCGGTTATTTATGAATTTTTTTTATTAGTTGCTCTCATGGTATAAATGGTTTTAGAATGTAATGCCATCCAGGGTGGTATTTGGGGCGTTACAAGCCCGCCTCTAGGGCATCCTCATAGAGAACAATCTCACCCGAAGTGTCACAACATGCTAGCTCGTCCTCCTTCGCCCGACGACACAGGACAGCAGGAGGGATGCGGTACGAAGACACAATACAAGCAATATCCTCGTCACAATCAATGGAGCTAAATATGGAAGTCACCTTTGAGCTACTGTCTCCAGCTATCCCCTTGCTTCACCCACTATTTGGAGTATACTCCCCTACAATGTGTTCGTCAGAATGGGTGTCTGCCTGCAAACAAAACCATGACATAATCAAAGTTAGTGTCAAGGGAATACTAATATCCGTTGAGTTAGATGATGGGAGATTTCCTGGGGCTTAGTCCATGGAGCGAAGGTGCCTGGGGCTTTTTTGAAGAACGTTTTACCCGTATGTAGAACATTTGCTCGTTGCTTTCGGATTCCCGAGCGCCTGAAGGTGCCGCCGCCTTGAACCCTAGCAGGAGGGTTACCCACGCCTAGCCCGCTTGAGGCGTCGCCCAATGGCTGGTTGGCGTCGCCTAGAGCTAGAACCTCAGTGCCTTGGGCGCCTCCCAGCTCTCCCTCTCTCCTAGCGCTTCCCCACTCTCCTTCTCTCTTGCTGGCGTCGCCCAACAGCTCCTCTCTTCTGCTGGTGCCGCCCAGCAACTAATTGAGCTGCCTGGCGCCGCTCAACAGACCCTCTCTCCTACTGGCGCTGCCCAGCAGCCCGTTAGCTCCGCCGTAGGGCCTCCTTGTGTGAACTTCGAAATCTCCAGCTCCCTCAGCATTTTCTGATCCACCATGGTTGCCTCCTTGACCCGCTGAACTGCCTCTTGTCCCCCAACTCTTCTCCATTAATAGATCCACTTTAGAAATACTCTTTATAAAACTCCTCTCCTCAAACCAGCCTTCAATGGAAGATCTCAGGTCTCAAGGGAATAGGTTGCAAAGAAGGAGGAATGAAATGGGTTTATCAATGCTAAACTTGTGAAACCCTATGGAGAATACCCTAAATGGGGAAAGGGAGTTTTTTTCAAGATTTTTAAGCCTTGGGTATAGAGAAGATACTCTAGAAAGGTCCCTAAGGTCCTAGAAGATGGAGCCTAGGTGAAAGGGAAGTTTTTTAAGGGGATTCAATACAGAGAGCAGCCGATATGGTGGTAAGAAATGGGGAAAGAATTTTTACAGACAAAAATGGGAAGCCGAAGAAGCTATATCGTGGGGGACAGGAAACGAGAGCTCACTCATGCCCTCAAAATCTTTGACACAACAAGAATTTGGGGCATGGGGGGCAAATGACGAGCCCAGATCTAATTAGGCCAGACCCAATAAATCAAGCAAGCCCAGATCCACTAGAAAATGCATGTCAAGCCTGGTTCATCAATCCAACGCCGTCCAAGATTCAAGGAGTCCAAGAATATTAGAACATGTGGGAGAGAGATTATCGAGATACCCATTCTCGAAAATCAAGGCTATCATAATTGTACTTACCTTTTGTAACTATCATCTCCAAAGAATTATTACCCTCACACTCACGTCACCGCCTCACCATGCCTATAAATTGTAAACTCTCTCCATTGAGAAGGGCATCTCACTACACATTGAGCTTTGCCTCTACACCCCTCTACACACACTTTCTCTCTCCTAGCCATTGTATCTCTCCCAGAGCTAACCATTGCTCTCTCTCCCGTTCACCTTACTTCATCAATAAAGACCCCTAGCCACCATTGCCGTTTCCCAGAGTGGAGTAGGTCACTCGAAGCAAACCACTATATATTTGTGTGTTAACTCAATATTTACATTATTGTCATTGATTGTTTTATTTATTGTCCATTAATCACACCTTATCACACACTCGACTGTTGATCTTGAACGAGACTATTTTGTACATCATCAGATTTCATCAGAGTAAGAAGATTGCAAAATCAATCTAAGGATTTGGGTAAGAATTAAAAACAATGCAGTTTTAGTATATTTTACAACAACTTATTCTTTGATGCTTTTGCCATCATTCTTATTTCTTAAGTTTTGATATCTGAAACATCTACATTTTAATTAGAGCATTATAATCTGCATACTTCTGTTGCTAGATTTTTTATTTTGTATGATTTCATATTGTTGAGAGCCTTTCTGTGTTTGTTTCCGAAATCATGTTTTTGGGATCCCTGTTACTGTTTGGTTGGTTGGTTGGTTTTTTGGTGACTATTGTGGGCTTGTAATGGGTAGAGAGGAATTTGACTTGTATTCTAAGGTAATTTTCAAAGTGCAAAAGCGGTTAGGTAATTGGAATACTATTTTACATGGACACCTAAAAGATCTAGTCAAAGTAGCTCTGCTCAGATTGCTAAAGATACATTGTTGCTGCATTATTGCATGGTTATCAACTTGACTCTAGAGACATTCTAGCTAGCCATGCGGTACCAATGTCATTTGACACGACACATTCAGATAGCTATGTAATGTTCATGATTTTGCGTTTAATTTACTTTGCGAGGCAAATCCAGTAATATGATCACCGATAATTTTTCTAGGTTGGCAACTTTCTATATTCTGGTCAATATGGTACTGCTATTTAGTATGAGTTTAGTGTTAATACGTTCAGATTGGCTTGCTAAATCTGTTTAATAAACAGATGAACACACATTTCGATTATATAAGACATATTCCACTTTACAATTATAAATGGACTGTGTATGCTTTGTTCAAATTGTAATGTAAGCACACAACTTATAGTCAACCCCAAATATTTTCATACAATCTTCATGTCATGGCTCATCTTCAATTTCAACATCTGCAACACAAAACTAGATTCCTAAAATCAGTGTTTGAAGGCAATACCTTTCGAAATTCGCCTTTAATACCCATTAAAAGACGATTTTGGCAATTAAACATTAAAAAGTTATGATGCTTCTTGAAAGCATAACCCCTTGAGTTCACAATGTGATGTGAAATTCGAAGGCCCATTTGGTAATTTGAGAGTGAGTAATGCTATGTAACACAAATTTGTAACTTAAATTATATCCCAAATGAAGGGGGATCATTGGATCAGTGGGTCCTATTTAGAAAAGTTGATGAGACCCACTCATCTAATAGTCCCCTTTCATTTGGTATGCAAATTTGAGTTGCAGATTTGAGTTACATAGTACTTCCCTTTGAGAGCGCCAAATGAAAGGGATAATATTAATTTGTTGACCGTGTTACTCGTACCTAATTTAGAGTTAATGCATTGTGTTAATTAGATTGATGGTAAATTTCATTCAATATTGGGACATACTATTAATCAAATGATTATAATGCATTATGCCCCAATAACATTGGTCATTAATTTATAGATTCGCATGGGTTTATTTATTTTTATCTGTCCTGTGCACCTCTCATATTTGTAGCCCAGGTAAGAGGAAGTAATATTTTGGCTAAGTATGAATGATTTCTCTCCAAACATCGTGTAGCCATTGATGGAGCACAATAGCAATCTCAAATAGTTGGGATAAAAATGTTATTGAGTTTGACTTGCTTACTTTTCAAAAACTAAATGCGCTACGAATAGAGTTATTTTCTTTTGAAAAACAATGTAGAATATAACAAACCGCTGCTTCCACCTATATTCACTAGCTGTAGACTCCCCACGAATCAAAATTAGGTGCGACATGTGGTAGAAATCATTCATTTATAGTTACACACAAACTTGAGTAATCATGGCATTCAGAAATCCAACTATATTCAAGTAGGAAAACCTACACCATTGGAACTGAGAAAGACGATCTATAATGGCTACTTCAGAGTCTCTAGCAGGGAAGAAATGTCAAGTAAATCATTCATACATAAATTGAATTGATGATACCAAAAAATAGGCAAGTGAGACATGCCGACCTAGTCGTCATAGCTGAGCAGCCCAACAGACAAAAGTTATATTTAGATAGTTTGAGATTATGGTATCCTAAGAAGTCATTACGCAGATTCGATATTTCAATCAACAAGGTTCGTTAGACACAAAAATTACCTAAATGGGTATTGGGCGCCTCTCAAGGACCCTACCTTGGGCAAAAAGTTAATCCATCTAGAAGCTCCGCTTTGCCTTGGGCCTAAGGTCTCTCAACGGCCAAGATTCCCAAAATTAACAGAATAAAAATATACACTGTTCCTAAGAAAATCCTCCCTATGTATTCTCTTCTTCCTTGAGCAATAACACATACCTCCCTAGGACGAAGAGCTTCCCTTCAACAGTAGACTACTGCTATTGAGAATATAACAATGTAATGTTATGGAATTGATATAACTAAACTGGGTCCAATGGAACAGTACCTTGACAGCCACCCATGAGATATCACAATGGGCTAGTAGAGTTAAGTTCACAGGTTATCTACAACCTGAAAATGGCTCGACTGGTTTAGAGCAGTGTTTGGACTATATTTTGTAATATTTGTAAATAAATAATGAATGACATCTGTTCATAAAATAAATAAATGGTAGTCAGGTAACAAGCGAGAGAAAAATTAAGTCAGTTAACATGACTTTTCAAATTTAAAGAAAGGCAGTTACAAAAAGGCTCTCGTCACTACAAGAAAAGTGGGAAAATCTGGCATTTAATTTCCGGCGTTTGACTTAAACGCCACTAATTCGTCCACGCCGGAAATTATTAATAAAAATCTTTTTTTTTTTCGCTTAATTTCTGCCGTTTAAGTCAAACGCCACAAATTATTAATAAAAATAATAATAAAAAAAAAATTTCCCTTAATTTCTGGCGTTTAAGTCAAACGCCACATATTTTTAATTAACAATAATAAAAAGCTTTTTTTTCCTCCCCCAACATTCACTCTAATTTTTCCCCAATTCACCCTTATTTTTCCCCAATTCACCCTCTGCGGGACTTCTCTTGCTTTCACTCTCTGGACTGGCCGGACTTCTAGATCTCTATGTGGAAGAGAGGAGCTCCGGCCGTCCGAGAGCGAGTGTTCAAAGGGTGTTGCGGTCCTCAGTCAAAGCCAGATCATTGAAGGCACAAGCTTCTGGTTTGTTCATCTATTCTGATTCAGTTCTCGATTTCGTGGCTCGTTGTTTTATGTGAATCTTATGGATTAATTCATTCTAGATTTGCAGTTCTCTATGTTCGTTGTTGATATCATAATTTTATTCTATTCTTCGAGATGATTACTATAATCTGTATTTTGTGTTTTATCCCTATTTTTCATCATTTTTCTTTCCTCTTCTTTACTGTTGATGAGGACTTTGACAATAGATATGCCAAGAGATTTCCGGTCTATGTTTGGCATGTAAATGTGGCATATTGTTACATTCCATCTTTGTCATGACAGTCCATTTGTTTGTTCAGGATGATTTAGCTATTTCTCCAAACTGATTTCTGCTCTTTCCATTTCACTATCGTAACATCAGTGCATTTGCTTCACATATGATAATTATGTCTAAATAGAATGCTGTGGTTTATTGGTTTTAAATTGGTCTATGAAAAGCTTTTAATAGTTTGCCCGGTTTCTCAACATATTTTTCTCAGAATGTATCAAAATTGTGAGATAGTTTGCTGCAGAACTGTATACATGTCTGGCTCATAAGATATCACTTGATTGAACATAGCTTGGGGAAAGATCAAACACTAATGATAAGGTCCAAGTTAGTAATCAGTGATGTATTTGAACTAGAATATTGATCCTAAAAAGTTGAGATCAATGATAAAAAGTCGACCCAATTAAATCATAACTTGGCTTATTTGATAATGTAGATAGCTTAGTATTTTTAGTGCCCCCATGGATTAAGATGAAAGAGAGTCATGAGAGTAATGATTAATATATGTGGTGGAGGTATTCCATTCAACAGTTTTTATGGTGGGACTAAGTGGCCTTGTACAACTTTTATTCTTTTTGGAAACAAACAAGTGGGTGTAACGATATGTATATATGTTGAAATGGTACAAGGTATCACACAAAGAAACGTGAACGGAGAAGAAAAACTCAAAACAGTGGTGTTATGCTAAAGACAAGTACTCATAGTTATGCTAGTTCAAGGGACATGCATCCCGTGGAAGGAGATGTTACATATTACGGAGTGTTGACTGATATTGTTGAATTATATTATTCACACGACTGTAAGTATGTATCTGCATGTTTTGATTGGTCTATGTTGAATCTGCATGTTTTGGTTGATCTATGTTGAATCTGCATGTTTTGATTGATGATAAAGGCTAATGCGTTTTGGCATTTTTGGTAGTGTTGATATGGTCTTGTTTATATGTTTATATGGTCTTGTTGAGGGTAGTGTTGATTTGTTTGCATTTTTGGAAGGAGGAGGGCAACTATAATGAAGTCTTTGGACTGATTGATGGTTGCAAGCTGAGATTTTACAGCTATAATGAAATTTTTATTTTAAAAAAAAAAAATATTACCGGCGTTTTTTTAAACGCCGGAACAGAAATAATAATTACTGGCGTTTACATAAACGCCGTAAAAGAACTCTGGTAACCAGAATTTTACAATGCGCCGTTTTAGCTTTTGGCAAACGTCACTTTAGTTTTTGTGGCGTTTAATTAAACGCCGGCAATTTTTTCGACGGAGGTTTTGACGACATTAACACAAAACGTCAATAATAATATTTTGTGACGTTTATTTACATTTTAACGGCGTTTATTAAACGCCGGTAAAAGTCATTGTTCTTGTAGTGCGTTCTGAGTTATCCGAATTAAAAAAGGCAGCAATTATCAAAAATTGGCTGGGCCTTTCAAATCAGAAAGACAACAATCAAGGTACGAAAGAGAAAATAATGGAACAAAACTGACCGAAAGTCGATGAAATTTATCGATCAGAGGTGCTTATAAAAGAGGTATTAATTATAAAGAGGAGGACATGATCAAACCCATCAAAGACCCATCACGACTTGGGGCATTTTAAGAGTAGTGTTTAACATAGTTTTAGATTATGAATTAGTGCTGCAGTTAAGACTGATTCATCAGTTCTTTATAATCGAAGTTTCAATTAAGATTAACATTTTTTCGTTGTTGATCTTTCAAATTTCAAAAGCAATTTCAAAGCAATGTAGATGATAAATTGTAGTGAAGAGGTATCCAAAAAGTTGTCCTTAACGCACACAATATTCCACATTCAACTATAGATTACCCCCACATTCACTGTCATCGTCTCATGCAGAAAGTTCAAAATGAGGGTGACAAGTGGGACCTTACTCACACATCATTAGTACTACATTCCAGAAGAGAGCGACTGAATTTCAAAACACAACTACCACCAATATTAGGATCGAGATAGTGCTCGTTACACTTTTATTCAATTTTACGTGATATATATCAATAATTAATTCTCATCCATGCACAAATTGAATGAAAATGTAATGAACAAATTTATATCTCTAAAATTAGGCCCGTATCCACAGCAATTTGTGTTTTCTTCGCAATAATTAAAAAACATTAAGATAGGTTGCAAGAAGAGTAAAAAGACCTTTCATTTGTATTTTGATCATTTGACAATAATTTCTTGTCCAAAAAACATAAGCTCAAAATAATTACTAAAATCCTCTTTGATAGACATTCAAAAATATGGCAATCTTCGACACAAACATGAAGTTTAGCAGGTTAGGATTGATTAATTTTTGATACAAGCTCAAATGAAATGACCGCTAACACAAATTATAAGTGGATGAAGTAAATATCAAACCCAAAGAACCCTAATTGGATATGAGAGGCCCGTTTTACTGATATTAGATTGATGAAAGTATCTTCTTTTTTTTTGTTATTTTCTTGTTCTTAATCTGGTATTTATATTTTACAATCATGTTTAGCTGGTTTTGCAACCATATGGGTAAAGATGAAATTGAACTCATACAGGCCAATGGATTGATGGGTTTTGGTTGAAAGATATGGCACATTCCTAATTTTGGGTTTCTAACTTAGCGATAGATTACCACAAATACTAAATTACACGACTCAAACATGATACAAATACGTAACTTAATAAATCTAGTTTGACAAGTTACTCACTGAAATTGGAAAGCTCAAAATAGATAGAAGAAAAATCTCCCATTTAAACAAACTAGAACACAAAAATCCCATGTAAATACCATTAAGCATTACACCATAATTCACATGTCTTTATATATCCTAGAAATAAGAAAAATAAGTGGAATTATTTAATTCGGAGTAAAGAAAGATGTTACAAAAGGATGATCAGCCAACGAAGATGATGGAGGGATCGCAGCAACACTCATCAATCAGGCAACAGCAACACAGAGCCGCAAGACTGTAAACACCACAACACCAAACAAAACATTACCAAAAACTAAGAAACTTTAATTATTTGCCAAACAAATTGATGATGCACAAAATTGATTATGCACAATCAAATCAGTCAAGTGTGTGACGTAGGACAAATAATGAAACAGTTAATAATAAGAGATAAAAATTGAGTGATTGGGACCTAACCACTGAAAACGATAACCGTGGCCGGAGAACTCTGAAAGAGCGCAAGAGTACGCTCATGAGGTATGTGAGATTTGTCCTCATGTGTAGGGAATTTACAATTTATAGGCATAGAATCCTAGTTGAGGCAGTGTCGTGAAGGTCAAGATACTAATTTACAAAAGAGGATAGCTACAATTGAGGATATACACTATCTTGAAGTCATGGCTATTCCGATGATTGTTCTTCCACGTTGATTCTTTCTAGACTTTTAAATTTTGGACTGGACCGAAGCCATGAGCTAAGTCTGATCTACCTTTTGATGGTTTGAGCTTGACCCATGAACTGAGCTCAAGCCTGATCTGAATCTGGTCTCCTAAAAAATTAAGAAATTTATTGACATAAACTAAAAAAGAAAATAGTCTATGGCAGGAGATTCCACTGTTGCAGGATTTGTGTTGGACAAAATGTACAGTTTCTGCGACTCGACTCTAATTTCGTTGAAATAGTATCGTCGCTCCAAAATCACCCGGAAACTACTTTCACATACCACACGAAGAGAGAGAGAGAGAGAGATTACCATCCCTCAAGAAAACCCGGTTCTCTCCTGGGGGGTGGAGCAGCAGCATACTGAGGAGGTGCCATCACTGGAGGGCCTTGATAATACCCTGAGAAAATCACCCAAGTAGAGAAGATAAAGTACTAAGTGATCTGATCAAAAACCATACAGACAACACTAAATATAAGTTTGAAAAAAATAAAAAATCAACAGATCATTATGAGCAAAACAATTTCCATCAGATATAATAGATCCATATGGGTTTTCTATGACTGGAATCATGTGAGACTCATCAAATAAATATTTTTTCTCGTACCTTGAGCAGGGTAAGGATAAGCATACTTTGGCGGTTCATTCATGTCTGCCCCTTAATCCAAATGCAAATGATTCTTATGACTCTATGAAACTGGGATTTTCAGAATAACAGTGTGTCATCTGTTTTGGTATTTATAAAAGAGGTTCTTTGGGCTATAAGGCCCATGAAAGATTTTGGGGTTTATTTAACATTTTGGTAAAGTTATTTTCTCTCTCTCCCATATTTAAGTCATCGCTGTCTTCCTCTTTAACCGTCAACCTTTACCTTTTGAGTAATACTATGTATCACAAATCTCCAACCCAAATCTTCATCCCAAATCAAGGAAGACCATTGGATCAGTAGGTCCTATTTAAAAAAGTTGATAGGACCCACTCATCCAAAGGTCTCCCTTCATTTGGGATGAAGATTTGGGTTAGAAATTTGAGATACATAGTATTTCCCTTACCTTTTTTCTCACTCCTCTTTTGAGGGCATCCTCCAATTTTTTTTTTTGATAAACTCCCAACCTCTTTTCTTCTTCTTTCGATCTTTCTTTCTTTTACGGAATATTTAAGGTTGTGTCGATTATTCTCTTGAACTCTGAGTTAGTAATCATAACTCGAATTAATTTAAAAATATGTTCCCTAAAGAGCAAAAATATTTAGTCCTTGAGGAGTGAAAAATATCGAATCTAAGATCTTTTACTTACAAAAAAATAAATGTAACTACTAGACCACCCCTAAAAGTTAACTTGCATTCTGTTCATTGGTTGGGCTTTTATGTTCTTACAAATAAATTCAATTTGGCCCTTAAAAGTCGTATACAAGTGTGAGGAGAATATATTGTTGAATTGCAACTAGTCAACTTACTATGCAATTTTTTTTGGTATTCATAGCAGGGAATTTTAAAGCAATTTTACAGATATTCTACTATAAAGTACTTTCATAAAAATCGAGAAAGTAATTCATTGTATTACGATTATTATTTTTGATCTCCCATAATTATTATTAGGGTTATTCAAATTTCCAATTAGCCGTAATTTTTTACTCTACCCGATCCTACCCAAACGGCTAACCGAAAAAATCGGATAGGAATGTGGAAGAGTTTTTGGTCTTCCGGTTAAATCGGGTAAGAATGCGGAATAGCCATTAATTTTCATATTCCTACCCTACCCTAACCGCATTAATTTATTTATATAAAACCCTAATTCTCTAACCATATGATTTAAACTTAAAATAATTGTTATTGTATTTGTGCAACAATTATAATATATTGACGTTTATGTTTTCTTGTAATTGTTGTTGTATTGTTTTAGGTTTTAGTGTTATTGGTTTATTGTGTCATTAAATTGGTGCATGTTATTTAATTGAATTTTTAAAATAATCCAAAAATTAATAACTACAAAAGTGTTCACCCGATTTTCTACCCGACTTCCCATCCGATTAATTTGGCCGGAAGTTGGGTAGGAATACCACACTTGATTGGGTAGAGTAGGCCAAGAAAAAATTCTTCTGCAGAGTATCAGGTAAGAAGACTATATTTTCTACCCGTAGGGTAGGGTGAACACCCCTAACTATTATGTGTAATAATACTATTAATGCTAAAAATAATAGCTAATTAGTCCCAATTTGTATGATCTTCTTATCACTCATCAATTATCTTATACACATGACCTACAATCCTTAGAATTTATTGGATTATAAAAGTGTTTAATTGATAATTGATCAGTTATTGAGGGTCTTCAACTTCTTAACGATCACGAAAAATATGAACTTTATCAATACTCGCATGCAACAAGCCAATGTTAATTAGTGCACCACATTTGTCTCATGTTTTTTTTTTTTTTGATTTTTAACTATTTTATGATTTTATCCCATAAAAGGGGTAGAGATTTGGTATAAATTGAGAAAAGGATGGGATGGCCCACTGAGGGAAAAATTCTTCAATACGTGGGCCATAGACAGCTCAGAAGAACCTCATCAATAATGGATTTATCATTTACACGCCGAAAGGCTATTGTGAGAACAGGAAAAAAAGAAAGGCTATTGTTGTGTGTTATCTACCAATTTTACCCTCGTCCTCCATCTTATTTGTGACATGTGAATGCAACAAATTCTTTTTCTCTTTTTTGGGGTTATATAATGTTTTTTTTGGTAAATACTGCAATGGATGTATAATTTCTTATATCTAAGAACTAAAAAAACAATGCATTTTCAAGAGAAAAAATATGCTAAAAATTATTACAGTGATAAAAATACATTCTTAATTTGCTCTTAAGTGAAAAGAGCTCGAAACATATTTTGGAAACAAAAATTTTCCACTATCGTGACAAAGAAATAAAAATGTGCGATTGTTTTGGAGTGTTTAATTCAAGGTCGGAGCTAGAATACCCGTTCATAGTTGGGTAAAATATGATATACATTTGAGTTTCAACTTTTTTGAATTTTATTTAGGTTTTGTAGCATTGCTCTATGTTTAAATTAGTATCTCGACATTTGGATAATGTTCAATTAATACAGATTTCAGGAAAAGATTTCTTGAAATTATTGTCCAGAAAATGATTTTCTCTTATGTATAATGCCTCTAATTTCACAATAGGGATAAGGTTTTGATCACGAGGTTCACTGTAAAATATTATGACAATCAAATCTCAAATCAAGTTGCAACGTTGGATTTGTAAAGGGGAATAATACAAGCAATTCTTTGATCATCGCAAAATAAGTACAAAGAGGTTGAATCCTTTTTCGAAACTATTGTGGAATTCCCATGTTGTGTTGTCAATGAATTTACATTTTCATTGTATTCCATAACAAGGATTATGATTCACCCACAAAAAAATTATTATATTCACGGGCGTTCAACATTGATAAAATTGATTTGTAATCAATGACTTTACGTCATGTGAGGATATAATTTATCTGCTAGAGATTGATGTTGTTGTCACAACATTTATAAAAAAGATATTAACACAAAATAAAAACACTATTTTTCGTGTTAATGTGAAATACCAGTATGACTTATACATGACAAGTAGACGTCAGATGTAACACATACATGTAATAAAAAAACAAGTGGTACTTTTGAGATTGTGTATCATTTTTCCTAAATGAAATTACTTTTGGGGTGTGTTTGTTGTGTGGTTGGGGTGAGTGGGTGGGGGGTGATTCTATATCAACTTTCAAAAGCCTTCTCGCTATTCAACTATTAAAAGGCATTGTGTTGGGTTGTTTTTGTTTATTGAGGTGCTACCGGAGTGGTTGACAGCTCGGGCAAAAAGGGTTTCTCTCGTGGCTTTGGTAATTCACTTTATTGAATTACTTTTAGGAAAAATTTTAATTACACTTTTTTTAGTTTATTATATTTTCAAGAACATCTCTTTTATTATCAAAAACATCACTGACACTCATTCTAATTTATATTTAAACATCACTGACACCCCTTGTCGTTAAACTAATGCCCCAACATAAATCTAAAACAATCTTTCTACATAAAATTCGATTAAAATTTGAGCCAATTAAAATTTATTTTTCTACATATTAAATTCAAGCTGATTAAAATTTATTTTTCTACATAAGCCGATTAAAATTCGATTCGAGCTGATTAAATTTTAATTTTTTTACATATTAAAATTCGAGCTGATTTGAGCTCTACCTAAGCTATTAGCACCGATTAAAATTTACTTCGAATCAATTAAAATTTATATTTTTTTACTTATAAAAATTTGTGCTAATTAAAATTCGATTCAAATTGGTTAAAATTTATTTTTTAAGTATTAAAATTTGAGCCGATTAAAATTTTATTCGAGTCGATTCGAATAGAATTTTAATCAATTCAAATTTTAATACATAAAAAATATAAATTTTAATCGACTCGAATTTTAATATGTAAAAATAAATTTTAAACAATCCGAATTTTAATGCACAAAAAAATTTAGAAAAATAGAGGTGTCTCATTGAAGATATGTTTATCTAGAGTAGGTGTGGATGAAATTTTTCCTTAAATATATTATGGGTAATTTAATAAAATTGTATTCTAATTAATATCTTTAATCTGACAGGGGTGTCAGTGAAGATTCAGAAAATAGATGTGGTATCTTTGAAGATATGGTAAACTAGAAGGGAGTATTGCTGAAATTTTTTCTATTTTTTTATTTTTATTTAATTGCTTTGGGTATCTTAGTGCATGATCAAATGCATCTGAAAAAAATAAATAAATTATACACCACATATTAATGTTATCCGCAAAGCAACTCCATGATGTGTGACTACCAACTAATTAAACCTCATACCTCTTGAAATGATTTGTGTTGCTTTCATCTCTCCCTTCCATCACCCACGACGCCAGGCCTACCAACCCTTTTGGAAGTGTTGAATTAGGTTTAAAGTCTTGTCCAAAATAAATTGGGTGCTAAGAATAAAAATTGAAGACTAAATTTCACTTCATGCCCAAGTTGTTATACTTCTCTCCACATCAACAATCAACTTCAAAAAAAAAAAAAAAATTTCAAAACTCACTAAATTTGTAGACTAAAATGCACCAATTCGATTAACATGAACATGGGTTATTTACTAATGCTCCGTTTGGTATGATGGAAAGTTGGAAGGATAAATAAAATATCATGTTTGGTAAGGAAGGAAAATAAGAAGGATGAAAAAGTTGATGGATTAACTTTCCTTCCAACTCACCAAAATCAATCTCTCCAAAATCGGAAGGAAAGTGGATGAAAAGTTAATTATTTGTGTTGAGATGTATCTTATTTATCTATATATCTTTTAATATATACATACTAGTTATTACCTGTGCCTAAAGACACAGTATAATAAAAAATGATAAATAATAAATATATTTGTATTCATATCAAAAATCAAATCACAAATATAGAGAAGAGATAAAAAAATTTAAGCATCGGTTTGTAGTGAGGGTGAGAGGTGGTGGGCGGCAGTGGTGGTGGTAAGAGACAGTGATGGTTGTGGTGGGTGGCAATGACTGTGGTGGTGGTAATGGCTGCGAGGGAGGCGATGGTGGTGGTGGTGGTGGCGACAGTGATGGTGGTGGTGGTGGCGGCGGTGGCGGTGGGGGTAGAGGTAATGGTGGGGCGGTGGGGGTAGAGGTAGGGTGAAAATTTTCGACTCAATACGATGATACGACTCGAACTCGACACAAATTTTATGACACGAATTTAATTATAACTCGACACGAACTTAAAAATGAACGGACACGCGAACAAAAAATATAAAAGACTCATATTCAGTTCAATCAATCAAACTCAAAATTGACACAATCAACCCGTTTATTTAAAAATAAACACTTTCTCTATTTTCTTGTTTGTATAGTAACACAAATACGAATACGACACGACCCGAAAATAAACAGGTCAACTCGCAACTCAATACGACACAATTAGTTAAATGAGTTGTTAGGTGTGACCAATATTCGACACAAACCCGTAATGACTTACCACGAATCTGACACGACACGACTCAATTGTCACCCCTAATCTTAACCAGCACCAAAAAAAAAAAAAAAAAAAAAATTGTCATTTTTATTTTCCATCCATCCATCCAACCAAACACAAAGGAAGGAAAGTGTATCATTCATATTTTCCTTCCTTGAAGGATAAAAAGCGTATCCCTCCTACTTTTCATCCTTCCTACTTTTATCCTTCCTACCAAACGGAACATAAGGGATGACTATACATCTATACACAACTTGTACTCGATAGGCAAACAAAATGATATAAATCTGTTTATACACGATTATATATGTGTCAAGTATAGGGGTGCAACTCGGGCGGGTTGGGCGGGCTAAACAGTCAACCCTAGCCCAACCCTAGGTATATAATCTTCAACCCTAACCCTAACCCTAACCCTATCTCGGGTTGAGAAACTCAACGCGAGCCCAGCCCGAGTTGAATTCGGGCGGGCTCGGGTTGAATTCGGGTTCACTGCAAGAGAGACAGAGATAGAGGGGAATAATTACAAATTCATAAAACAATCCATATATTTCATTCATCATAGTGCACGATTATTGATCATCTGTTTTCACACTAAAAAACTAGTAATCTCAAAGTACAATCCCAGAAAACATAGAAATTAGACTCATAAAAATATTAAACTTAAAACATCACACTATCACACTAATTGAATTCGGGTTCGGGTTGAAATCGGGTTGCCGATGCCTCAACCCGAGCCCGGCCCAAATTGAATTCGGGTTGAAATTTTTTGACCCAAGTCCAACCCAAGTATTAAAAACCCTAGCCCAAGCCCTAATTTTTTCGGGTTGGGCTCGAGTTGAAATCGGGTTGCCCAACCCAAGTTGCACCCCTAGTCAAGTATAGACTAGACAAATTTTGACAAGACACGATTTAAATATGACATAAACCTAACATGAAACAACCTACTACAAATCCTTGTTTGAAATATTAGCATTTCATCATTTCATTCATGTATGGAGAACACACAAAAACTTGCTGCTCACAAGATTTGTGCGACGAAAGGAGGCTGGTTGAAAAATTTCAGGACGAGGACGAAAAGGCAAATGTCAAGAATAACGATCCCTTGTGGAGTGTGGGTTCTAGCAGTTCTAGTTTTCACCCACTTTATGCTGGTTTTCTTGCATAAATATTTGCTGCATCCTTGTCGAAATTTAAATATGGGGCAGTCAAAATAAATATAAGATAGCACAGTGCACTGGCCACTGCAATCATTTGAATTGGTTGGTCGGCAAGGACTGCTAATTTTCTATCTTAGCTTAGCTCAGGATTCTGGGACCATTCATTGAGTGATTGAAAATCACTGAGTTAAATTTCTCTCCACCTATTTGACTATCAGGTTTTAGGGAGGGTTGAACATACGCAACTTTACCTCATGTGCAGATAGTCAACATGGAACCAGCAAATAAATATGTGGTGGAATTTCCAACTAAATAGCAAAGTGATCCCAATTTTCCATAAAGAATAACATGGTACTAAACTACCTGCTAAAACCTGTCTCCTTATATTGAGATGCTGATTACAAATTGTCTATCTACCAATGATTTCTACAGTGAAAAAAGGTACCTTAGAAACAAATATCCCTAATGATTTTATAGAAAGATAGGTATAGAGAAAAATGCATATATTGCTGGGAACCTGTCATGCAATACATGGTATTCGAAAACATTTGAGCTTCAGCAACCAAAGAAAGGTAAAAGTTCCACCTATAATTGTAACAAGAAAATTACACTATCTCCAAAAGATAGGCATGTTGACTGCGCATCCGTGTTGCAATTTAGAAATTTGGGTATTGGAAATTTGGGTGTTGCAATCTAGATAGGCCTTTATCACATTTCAATCGTAACAGTATGCTCTAAATCTGCTAAAATCAAGGTATGATCACCCAAAGGCAATATTCTTCTTCCATGCTCGTTTGCAATGCTGAGATGTTCACAAGGATCTACTAAGATGCTTGTTTCAGTAGATTGGTAAGAAACAGTTTGGACACGATCAAAGCCGATTAGTTGTTTTTCTGGAGCACCTTTAAAAAAATTTGGCACTCTAGAAAACAACATGACAATGTGGCTTCCATCCATATCTCCCTTATTCATCACAGATATCTGCACATAGAATCTCAGTACATCACAATTTTCTACCTCATTCATATGGATGTAGTCAACTCCATATCCATTTTGGTGTAGTATGTTCTTCTTAGATTCGGGTTTGATAGATCCCAATAAACTCAGTTTATTAGGTGTCTGGAGGAGCTTGTAAGTATAATTTGTATAGCTCAGGCCATGACCAAATCCATATACCCTTTTTCCAGTGTAGAACCGATAGGTTCTTCCAGGATAACCACGAGAACGATCAGCTCGCATGTTCATGTCAGTCATTGGGATATGAGTGAATGACTCGGGATACCAGGTCATGGGCAATCTTCCACCTGTTTTATATACGAAAACTACATCAAATATCTGCCTTTAAATTCTGATGCTCATGTGTATGCTACTCAAAATAAAAATATAAAATTTTGTTTTACATAGATTTTTCTTTTTCTTTTTTTTGCTGGTTGTTATATGAAGTCTATATAGGGTAATGTCAGTGTTTCAGAATTGTTTCACTTCATCTTGGTCATATGTGGTGGTGACTCTGTTGTCTTTCTGAAGGAGTGGATCCAAAAGTTTTAGTTTTTCCCAGAAATTGAGACAGTTTATTTTGATGCGGGGTCTGAAGTTACTCCTAAATTTTATACCAACCTGGATTATAATCTCCAAAAATGACTTCTGCAAGTGCTTTCCCTCCAGTCTCTCCTGGGTAACCTATCCAAAGAATGCTTGCAATTTGCGGGTCTACTTCAGCAAATGATACATCAATAGGTCCACCACCAGTAAGAACTAAAACCAGTGGTTTCTTAGTTATAGCAGCAACAGTTGTAATGAGGGACATTTGATAGCCTGGCAAGAGAAGACTATACCGGTCCTGATCTTCACGTTCTTGGGATAAATCCAGGCCAGCCACTACAATTACAACTTCAGCTTCTTCCGCAATAGAAAGAGCTTCCATAAAACCATTACTGGTATTGCAAGCTATGTCTGGGCAACCAATTGCATAAGATGTTTTCTGCATGTATTCCTGAAGTTCCTGAACAATGCTCTTTTGGTTGCAAGGAACTCCTATACAATTAAAGAAACCCTGCTACTGCTTCAACATAATATCAAGTATGAAACCGTATATTTGGTTCATGGAAATGTTATGTTTTCAAATGATTAGCAATAGTTTCATGGACAATTCAAGTTCAATGAAAACATCAATCTTTTGAAAAATGAAGCATGTCCATGAATTTGGTCATAAATTGAGCATTACACCAATACTTCAATGTTCACTACATGCATAGCGTCAGTGATGCTATTTAACAATTTGTGTGTAATTTACTTAGATCTCATACTGCCATAAGAGCATAAAAACAAATCAGAATTTAAAACTCAAAATTTGTCCATCATTAAAGATAGCTCAAGTCTTTAAATTACTTCATATTTAAAATTTTCTCCCATGTGGTCTATATTTAACTATTCCCCCCATCTTTGAAAAAATCATTTATAATGGAAAGATATGTCAACAATATTAGGGTTGGGTGAGGAGACGTTGCAAATTTTGTGGGCAATTCTAGTAAACTCATTAACTCTGAACTAATGGATGAAAAATTTCGAACCTGTATAATCACCACCTAGTTGGCTTGTATCATTTACCATCGGACCAATGACAGCTAGTGAAGATACACCATTTTTATTCAAAGGCAGGAATTTCTTGTCATTCTTCAGAAGCACAATGCCCTGCCTAGCTGCTTCAAGTGCCAGTTTCTTGTGCTCTGACGTACATACATCTTGAGGTCCCAATTTTCCAAACTTTCCTTTTGCAGGGTCTCCATCAAAATAGCCAAGACGTAGTAGAACCGAAAACAGATTGAGAAGAGCTCTGTCGATGTCATTTTCTTGCACTTTCCCCTGTTCAATTGCAGATTGGGTGTGTCGCAACATATACGTTCCACAGTTAATATCCGTTCCTGTGGCAGATTTTATAGTGAATTGGGAAATCAATTACAGGTATCAGTAAAGGAATCAAAGGTTTGGATGAAAGAAAAAGAACCTGCTTTAAGAGCAATGGCAACAGCATCCTCAGCAGATTTTGTGTAATTCTGATATTCGAATATAGTGGCCACAGCATCACAGTCAGAGGTGATATATCTGTAGTTATGCCATTGAAGGGATCACCTATGAGTGTTAATTAACAATCTTGTATTACGAACTGCTTTTGTTATTTCTTATCAAAAACTGGTAGCAATATATCATCACCCTTTAAACCCCCAGTCCGTTCGAGCTTTGTGTAAAAGATCCTTCTGTGCACATGCGGGTATCCCATTCATTGCATTGTACGAACACATCAAGCAGCTTGCTTTACCTTGTTGAATGCAACTTTTGAATGGTGGCTGATATGTGTCCTCTAAATCCTGCTTTGTGACCTGAAGTACATATTAGGGCAATTTTACGCATTAACACGAACACGACATACCCGTATCCGAAAATGACACAATCAATTAACACGAATAATAAATGAGTCAGGTTAGTAATAGACATAAATAATCCAGTCCTGTCAGAAGATAATATATCATTTATGTACTGTAATGGTATGCACATCAATAGTGTGCAACTTATTCCCTCTTTACAAAGTATAACCCCCACTTACAGGAAGCATGATAATTACCTAATTCAGTAAAACAGTTTATTTGGTAAGTAGTGTCCCCTTTTAGTAATTTCAGGTGGTGTTCCCTTGTTGCTTAAAATGTTCTCACTAGCTAGAGACATCACTACCAGGGGAAAAATGCTAGTCTCATCTAATTGAGAAAATATTAAATACATCAATGACTTATCAACATGTGATATCACTCACCAATCACACTTAGCAAATAAAACTAGTGAACTGTACTTAATCCAATATGGTATTCGTTAGATCTTGTAGTTATTGTCAGCTATCGGATTAGTAGAGTTCATTAGGCTTATATGGTAGGTTATGATTAGTTAGTGATACCACAAGTCAATAATAAGTGGTATTGCAGCCGTTTCATTTAATATTTACTCCACCAAGCTGCTGGTTTTCTCTGACCAAAAAAATAAAAACTGCTAGTTTACTAGGATCCATAATTTTGCATTTTCCACTAGAGAAAAAGTACATAATTTTGCTAGTACCTTACTGATCTGTTTCAGTTTAGTTGCTCCAGCAACGACGACTGCAAGTCAGCAAACTATGCAGCTTGTCATTACTTAATTCACTGCTTTTCTATATACATTTACTGTTTAGCATTTACTTAGGAAAATTGAATCTGAAGGAAAGTTCCCAACAATTAAAATTAAAACAGCAAATCAATCATAAATAGGAAGATGAAGACGAAACACTTACCACAGCATTGAAGTTATATCTAGTAACATCCCTCCATTTCTCCAGATCATAAGCAGTGAAATGCTTACAGCAAGCAGACAACATCAATTCATCACTCCCAGCGTCATCTCTCAAGGCCCTTTTCTCACCAAACCCATATTTAACTCCACCATCTGCTCTCCGATTCTCTGCTTGAAAACCCGTCACATACTCGATTGCATAAGCCGACACAACCATTGGGTCCTCCCCTGGAGTCTCTTGGCCTCTTCCCCATCTGGGGTCCCTAAAAATGTTAATATTAGGTGCCCAAAATGTCAATCCAGCTTGACCTACATTATACATTGCTCTAGCCTCAATCGCAGTCGCTGAAGCAATTGATTTCCACAGAGTTCTATTAAACGAAGCAGCAGTGAGAATGACTTGTGGGAAGCTAGTGGCGGATGGGATTGTGCCATTGAAGGTAATCCCAGGGCCATTGGTGGCAATCCCATGGAGTGACTCAGACCACCACTCGTAGGCAGGTAATCCAAGCCTTGGGATCTGAGTGACATTGTCTGAGAGCTGTTGGATCTTCTCTTCAAGGGTGAGGAGAGAGATGAGAGATCGAGCTCTGGTTTTGATGGGGAGAGAGGTGTTGCAAAAGGGGTAGGAGTTGTAGTGTGGTGGTTTACATGGAAATTGAAGATATGGGTTTGATTTGATGGGGTGAGAACTGGAGAGAGAGAAGCGGAGGAGGTGTAGGATGATGAAGAAGATGAGGAATCTCCAGTGTGTAGACATGTGAGAGAGAGTTTCTTGGGATGTCTCGTTGGGGTCTTATTGGATGTACTGTTTCTGTATAATTGGAGATAGGACTGGTGGCTTTAAATAGTGATGTCATCGCAGGAATGGTGGATGCAGAAGACAGAAATGAACAGTAATCATTTGAAGATTGAACGGTTTTTGACCCTTCTGGCCTTTGAATATTGGTTGTATCCATCTTTCAAAGTATATTTCTGTTACATGGTTGTTAGTGATGTAGCTGGGGTTGGATTTTTAGTTGTTGTTAGTCGATAATAAAATTTAATTAAGAATAAATATGAAGGCGGTTGCTGCTGTAGCTGTGGTTGGATTTTTAGTAGATAATAAAATTTAATTTAGGAGTAAATATTTACACAGGTTTGACATTTTAGACATGATTCACAAATTTATTACAAAGTCATATAAAATTAGGAGATTTGAGTTTAATCTTAACAAATTTGGATGATAAATTGATGAATCTTTTAAATATATCAACTAAATGAGTTAATACGATCCAAGTTAAGTACGACATAAACTCTGCTATTGTAAACCCAAAGGTCTTATTAAGTTAATTTAATACTAGAATAGTGATATATGTGTACGGTTATACGTATCATTTGTACATCTAGAATCGGAATTAGGTGGCGACAAGAAAGGGGTTTTTGAAGCTTAGAGCGATAAAAATGCAATTTGATAACCATAAATAAAAAGTCAAAATTCTAGGCATTTTTGGGGCAAAATAATGTCGCAAATAGACTCAAATCGCCAAAAAACCTTCTGATACATTCAAGGATGGAATTTGAGGTGTTGGGGACAAAGCTATAATTTTTCAAGTGGTAAATAAGTTAAGAAGAAAAGTTGGGCAACAAATTTTGCAGGTCGACCAGCTTGGAGCTTTGATTGAAAAACTTTGAAGAAAAATGGGCAGAGGGGTTTGCTGGTCGATTGGCTTGGAGCTTCAATCGACTGACTTTGAATTGCGATCGATCGACTTTGGAAAACGGTTGACCAGCTTAAGGCGGTTTACGTTTTTCCTTCGTCGTCTTTGCTCATCTGTACCCTAGGTATAAATACTCATTATTCTTCACTAGGTTGTGTCTTTTCACATATTCTAAGCACCTAAAAAATATTTGGTTTAAAGAGAGAAAAAAGGGAGAGAAATGGAAGGCCAGCTAGGGTTTTTCAAGATCCTAGGTCCTCTCGTGCGCCGATTTTCAGTTTTGGGTATTTTCTGGTCAGATATAGGTTTTTTTTTATTCTTTATCATTGATGTATAACATGCTTGTTTTGGGATACTATGTTAAAACTATGTTGCTTATACAAAATATTTGATTATGTCCCTTGCATTATTGATAGAAAAAAATTATGGTTTTGTCGGTAACCGAGTTTACTGTTGCATGTGATATAAATGTACGGTTTATGTCTATGATTTTTCTTTCAAAATCTATATTGTATATTTGTACCATGTATGTGGATATCATATTCGATTTTGGACTGTGAATTATAAATTGTGATTGTTATTGGCCGAGTTTGAAAACTTGGATGCACTGTGTTAATAGTGGTGAGTCTATAGACTTCTTAGTCCTTGCGAGGGTACATAAAATTCCTATACATATTATTAATGGGTTTGTAGATGCTGTAGTCCTTGCAAGGATACTCAAAATTCCTAAAGATATTATTAAAGGGTTTGTAGATGTTGTGGTCCTTACGAAAATGTACAAAATTCCTACAAATCCTAGGGAGGCTTTGTTACTAGTATTAGATGTCGTAGCTACCTGTGTGGTGTCACAAATTCTCGGTACTGATTTTCAAAAATGTGAGCAGCGGAACATGTTCCCTAGGATGCGAGACTCTAAAGATTCTATTTTAAAAGTCCATGCGTGGACTAATAATTGATTGACTGTTATTGTTGAAATACGTTGCATTCCAAGGCATTCAAATTGTTGATTATCGTACTTGTGCATTCTTATTGTTTTGAAAAGCATGCATGCTCATGTTTATGTATGAATTATTTTTAAAAATCTTGGTAATGTATGAGAAACGTTATTCTACAGTGCTAGTGTAGTTTATTCCTATTTGTCATCCATTTTTTAAATTGCTCGCCCTTAAGCTCTCCCCCTCCTCTCTAATGGCGATTTCCTCTTGAGCATAATGCTCGCATGAAACACCATCTTGCCGGTCTACACCTCCATCTCTCCCTTTACACCATACCTCAACACATACCCAATAATCATGCTTGCTCCCTGTACTTTTTTATGCCCCGAATATGTATTCACCCAATTTTTCCACCCCACTCACCCTACTGCTTCGCCATAAACTAGCACACTTAAGCACTCATCATCCTTCCCATTCACAAAATATTCTCATCCCATATTCGTTACTTCTTTCACTCAGTGCTAATACTCACCTACACAAGGAGATATACAACAATGTTACCAACCACCAAACCCAGTTTCATCATTGACCTTCACCCAGAATGTAATACAATAGAGTTTATGACCAAATCTTGCTTATTGGGAAGTTGTTCACTGAAAAGCACATCAACAGAACGACACCTAAAGCAATAATCACAAAGGCTTGGAACTCTATAGACTGAATGGAAATCAAAGATAGGGACAATGATACATTCATATTTATATTCACCAATGAAGACCTCAGACAAAGATTTATCAGACAAAGCCCTTGGAACATAAAAGGCCAACTGCTCGCCATCAAACCAAACGTCCAAACCAAAGCAATAACATATCTGGACTTTCATACTGCTGATTTCTAGGTAAAAGCACATGGCCTTCCTCCAGATATGGCCACCCTTGAAAATGCATTCAAAATAGCCCAATCCCTTGGTTGACCAACACTACCAGAATGGCGCTTGAAATAGGGCAATCTGTGGAAAGGCCATTTGCGAACCAGGGTTACTCTGGATTTAACCCAACCAATTCATAGCCATTTCCGGTTGCAAAGGAAAGAGAATAGAAACAAGTTCATCAGCCTCAAATATAAACAATTGGGAGATTTTTGTTGTAGTGTGGACGTGTGGGACATGATAAAACAGGATGCATACGCTTTTTATAAACAGATGCAGAATCTAATTTTGGTCCCCACCTCAAAGCTCAACCATGTCAATCACCAATAGCAATTGCAAATCCCACGCTAGAAAAGCAATCTACGTTGGAAACTACGTCGAAAACCTATCAACCAATATAACACACGACAACGCGTGGTCACACAGTAGAGAAAGACACATGGCACAAGACTACTACTGTAACACCCCGACCTAACTCATGAAAATCAGAGCGCTAATAGTCTTCATAAGTAATAAATGATACAATCTTCAAATAATGAATAAGCTTTGATACCAAAATTGTCACACCCCAGATTGTCTAGGCATGTAACATATGTTATTCTTTACCCTGCAGAAGTATTATAAAAGAGAGTTCAGAAATTTATGTACAGTGCCACACCGACGAGAAATCATCCTAATAGACTACTCAGGGTCAATAACAACATACGATCCAACCTTTTAAGGAAATTCCACCCCCAGGAAGATACAATCCCTCAATCAATTCGGTACCCAAGTCCGAACACCATAGGACCATCTAGACATTTACGAACTCAGTGAAAAACCCTCAACGACTTCAACTTGGAACGTAAACCCTCTACCACTCAAACTTGTGTGCACTTACATTTCATTCAAAAGAATTTCAGAGTTTCATTCAATATGAACAACACAATCATTACGGCAATTTGTGCGAAATCGCACTCAAAAACCCTAATTTGGGTCTGGATTTAAGCAATTATCAAAATGATCAATCATATATTTTAAAATATGTTAAATGATCATAAATAACATATGTAATACTTTAAAAATAAGTTTGAAAAGTATCACCCGTTTCGGAATTAAGAAACCCTACCTAACTCGGCAAATCGATCCTAAACTACCAAAAATAAAACGGTGTTAATTTTCAATGAGATTGCATATACATACTCCATCAAACTATTTAAAAGTTAATATAAAATTTGTTTTGACCAAAATACCCAAAAATAGGGTCAAATTGACCCCGGAGGGTAAAATAGATATTTGACACCACATATTGATCGGGGTATCGGATTGACCTGAAATTTTATAAACACTTCCGTATGGACGTTAATGAACTTTTGGGACTGACCAGAGGTCCATCGGACACTGGACACACCCTCACATGCCATCGGGACCTGCTGGTGTCCCTCATGTCCTCTTCTTCTTCTTCCCTTGCCTAGTTGACCAAAACCCTAGGTTCCTATCCACCAGCCTTGACCCCTTACTTCATAAAACACCATTTCACCTATTTTCTGAACCTATACACTCACTACATGACACTCTATCAAACCCAATATTGTTAGAAGCTTCAAATTAAGCTTAAACCCATCCAAAAATTCGGTCAAAGTTGAAGAAAATAAGGTTTTCTAACATAGGCTAGACCTATAACTAGGATTTTCACCCTGTAAGAAACCTCTAAACTAATTTTTGAGACCACCATCGAGTTCCTAGGGTTCAGCTTAGCTAAGGCCACCCATCATTTGAAACCCAAACACATTAACCATGGAAATCAAAAACCTCTATAGCCAAAACTTCATCTCTACTTCCACACCATAATCGGCCACGACATACCTCAAAACCACCACCAAACTCTTCCAGAACCTCTCCACGACACAGTCATGCCAACCAATTAAACCAAAATCCTACGAATTCACATATCCGTTTTATGAAACCCTCAAACTTGAAACTTTAAACATCAAATTCTTGCAACTACAGTTAACTAAGTCAAAAACTAATAGCATAAATGGATTCCTATCATCCCAATTAGCCTAGAAGTATATCTCAAATCATTTGAAGTGATCTCTATAACAAACCCAAAAATCCAAAGCAAATGTTTCTCTCTCTAAAATTTTCTATTCTTTTTCTTTCTCTTTCAATTAAGTGTTGCAATAAGGGGTTGTTCAACGAATGGAAAACAAAGTCTCCATACCAACGTTGAAGGCTTCGCAGCTACCCAGAAGAGATCCTTGCTCTATATAGGGGTGCTAGCACTTGACTAATATTGAAAGGTGTTGGTTGTTTGTTTACATAAAGTGGTTTTTGATTTGTCAGCCTTGGCCTAGAGCAATGGAGAAGACTGTTTGTATAGTAGTTTTGACAACTGGCTCATAAACATCTCATTAAATGCTAAGAAAACAGCCTTCCCCTTCTTATTACCACCCAAGTGCTAAGTTAACCCCCCCAATCAGCTGGGTGATGTTCATGTACCAAGAGGGCCTCCATAAACCACCAGCAAGCACCATGGAAGGTGTTTATTATCTCAAGGGTAAATCCATAATTTTCTAATTTCTTATCAATTTTTGAAAATTAATTAAAAAATAAATATATTTTTTACAATTACAGACATATTAAATCAAGCATTAGAACATTATCGATTATATTTTTGGAACTCAATTCGACTTCCAATTTGATTTGCGATTGAAATACCTACACTCTGCAATTGAGAAATCTATGTGCATCGCCTCTCCACTATCCCCCTTATATAACCCACAACCAGATATGACACAGACTCAGCCTCTGCAAACCCTAAATCCGCCATGAAATATTCAAAAAAAAGATGGGCTACGACCCATATACCATAGTCCAAATCCAAACACCACACACTCACACTCAGAACAAAGAAAAACCCTTATGACTCAAATCTCAAATAAATTTGGAAACAAAAACCCCAACCCACCTCCCCATTCATCATATGCCTCACAAAAACCAGCCCAAAAGGAACCCACCCAACCAGATAAAATACCCACTGAAGCTGTTAAATCACCTAGTTCCCAACAAGACAACGACCTCCAACAACTGCACAAAAAACAAAAAGACCTAGAGGACCTTGTTACTTTTGGCCAATCTCCCATAAAGACCTATGATCCTACACCATAATTGATGACTGCAGTGCTATTGTGTTTCATAGACTCTATCTCTCTCTATTTCAAATGTAGCATTTTTGATGATATAATGTACCAGCAGGCCAAAAAATTCTACCAAACGGAGGATGGAATGATTGCCAAAAGGCATCCAAAAGAAATTGCAAGAGCTCAACAAAGTTGTGTGGGCAAAGAAATGATTGCAACAGTGAATCCTTCCATTGGGGAGACACCCAGTTTTGTAAGAAAAATAGTAAGGAAATTCATGAGCCAGAGAGCTATTAGTACTAGGACCAGAGAGATTACAGAGAAGATAACTGAAACTTAAGTTGATTGGACTGAGGAAACAACTTCAATGGCTGAAGAGGCGGGCTTGACCATGCCCCCACCTTCGCTATGATAGGTTATGTGTGGAATTGTCGAGAGCTGTCCTATGCCTTGACAATTCACCATTTAAGGGAGCAAATAAGGGAACTTCAACCAAATTTTTTTTTCCTATCCCAAACCAAAATACAACTACCAAAAACCAAAAAAAATCCTCAATAGCTTAGGTTTCCACCAATTTGAAATTCAACCTGCAAAAGTTCTTTCAAGAGGCATAGCATTATGTTGGAAAGAGGGTGTTCAATTGGACATTGTTCTCTCTAATCAGTATATCATCTCAGTTGTAGTGCTTCAGATCAAATACAGGTTCAATGGATACTTAATTGCGTTTATGCACCCCCTTATAAGAGTCAGCAATACAAACTTTGGGACACTATGACACATATTGTAAGTGACCTTACGCAACATGCTTTATTCATCGAGGACTTTAACAATGTTACCACATACTTGAGATTGCCACTTATGATAAGTAGATCTAAAACTAGAGCATTCTAGCCCATCCTTCAGAAACTAGACATGAAATGTAAGTCTGCTCTCTTCATCGAGGACTTTAACAATGTTACCTCTCAATATGAGATTGTCACTTATGATAAGTAGATATAAAACTAGAGCATTCCAGCCCATCCTTCAGAAAATAGACATGAAATTACAAGTTGGAAATCTAAAATGTTCTCATATGCAGGGAAGGAAACTCTTATAAAATCTACAGCTTTGGCAATGCCCTTATATGCAATGTAATCATTTCTCTTGCCTAAAACAATCTGTGAGAAGATGGATAGTAAAATCAGAAGCTTTTGATGGGGACACACAGAAGATCAACATACTATGTGTACTAAATCATGAGATTTCATTTGCATGCCAAAAACAGCAGGTGGTTTGGGTTTTAGAAAAACCTATGACATTAGTCCATCTCTTATTACTAATTTGGGATGGCAACTCACTACCAATAGTCCCAAACATTGGACCTCTCACTTCAATAGGAAATACTGTGGTAGAATGCCTTTCCTACCTATTCAAGCTCAACCTCAAGACTCAATAATCTAGAAGCAAATATTAGCATGCAAACCAATCATCTGGAAAGGTGCCTGTTATCTTATAGGAAATGGTCACTCAATTAACATATGGATGGAGCCTTGGGTCCCAAATATGCCAAACTTGAGAGTGCAACATGACCCAGATCTTGACTTCACTCCAATAATGATTGCTGACTTGATTGACCATGAAACATCTTCTTGGAAGGAGGATCTTATACAGTCAACTTTTATCCCCCAGACAACCCAAGCCATACTCCAAATCAAGCTCCCAATTTTTCTTGTGGATGACAGAATGATCTGGATTCTTAATAGTAATGTTGCTTTTGGAACCAAATTAGCATATAAGGCACATAGATGTGATAGAGACTTAGAAAGTATCGATTTAAGCAAGGCTGATTGGGGAAAGCTATGGTATGCTCCCATACATGACAAGCATAAAATGACTTTATGGAAAATGGTAATTGAGAGTCTACCAACAAGGAGATTACTTACAAGCAGATTCCCAATCTAGATATATTATGTACATTATGCAACCGAAGTGTTGAAATAGAAACCCACCCTTTTTTTTTTTCTCTGCATTTTCCCCCGCAGTATATGGTTCAGCAAGTGGAGTATTAGAACTAAACATTTTGGCCATTTGTCTATATAGGACTGGCTACACAATATCCTAAATCCTACCATACTCTTTGGTCTTTTATCCCAAGTGGTTTTCCATTTAGTCTTGTTCGTGGTAGTGCTTAAGATATCATCTGGAAAGGGAGAAACAAGGCAATCTTTTAGAATGCAAAAATTGATTCTCAGGTCATCCTAAAGGAAATATTGGGCTCTTTTGATGAACAACTTGTAACAAAGCTACAGATGCAAGCAGTTGTTCCAACAACCAAAAATATAATTCAATTCAACTCTGGACCATGGATTCCACCCCAGGAAAGAGGAATCAAGATCAACTTTGATGCAGTTATTGGACCTCTTGGAGCCTATATTGTAGCCATGGAAAGAAGGAGACATGGAGAAATTCTGGAAGCTAAGATAGCCTTAATAACTAATCGAGATCCATTAGTGGATGAAGCCTTAGCTGCAAGAGAGGCCGTACTATGGGCACACTCAAAGGGCTGGGATTATGTGACGTTAGAAGGAGATTCACAATCTATGATACATATAACCTTACTAGAACACTTAGAACCTTGGTGGTATATATCATTGATCATTATATTCTAGAAAGAAAATGCTTTGACTTCTCTCCACTTTCTCTCTCTAAAATTTAAGCTACAGGAGGGAAGAGAATGGTGGAGCTTTCAAAGCTCCCACCAACCACTGTCGCAACTATTGAAACTGCCTTAATGGAAGAGGGCCCCATAAACACTAAAATACGTTTAGAGGAGGAGGAGGATCATCTGGAAAAGAGCACTAAGAAGTTTAAGGAGTTTCATAATAACTCCAAAGAAGACAAAATGCTTCTGGACCCTCTAGAACAATTACCAACCATATCTGATACGAATATAGTTGATCATCACTCAGATACTAGTGGCCTAAATCAGAGGAATTATAAAGCAGTGCTCATGGATGAAAATAATGCCATCTATTTTGAAGCTGAGAACTATGAAGAATCCTCTAGAAGACGAACCAGAGAAACTAGAGGACAGTCAAACAGGGGCTCATTATACAACTACAATTGATACTTTGGACGAGCATTGTCCAAGTATAAATTTGTCTTAGAAAACATTGAGAAGGATGAGAAACAAGTGGAAGAAAGGATTACTTGTTAAACTCTTGGGTAGAAGTATTGGTTACAAGGTTCTGTGTATGAAGGTTAGGAATATTTGGGGTCTACAAGGAGACTCTAATACAATTGACCTGGATAATGGGTATTTCCTTTTCAAATTTTAATTGAGGGAGGATTGCCATAAAGTCTTCACTGGAGGTCCATGGATCATCATGAATCAGTATCTCACAATCCGAAAATGGGAACCTAACTTCATCCCTTCTAGAGCTACTAAAGTAACCACAACACTCTCTCTTAGACTTCCTGAATTGCCTCTAGAATATTATGATGAACAAAAATACTTTTTCAAATCTCCAAAGCCTTGGGGAATCCAGTTAAAATTGACCTCAAAACTTCTATGACAAAAAAGAGAAAGTATGTGAGAGTCTATGTTTAAAGGAATTTTCAAAGTGGAGTACGAGTGTATTCATTCAATTTGTTTCTCATTTGGAAGAGTGGGACACAAGCAGACTTACTGTACCTAGTTGACAAGCATAACCAAGGTTCCAGCAACCTTCGGAGGTAGTGGATGCAAACCAAAAAATCACCCAAGTATAATTTCAACGTCCTCTAAAAATCAGCAACATTCACCTGCAACATCGAACGTTGATGCTGAAGTCACCAACTCTAGAAAGAAAAATAGGAATTTGGGCCCTGGATGTTAGTCCAACCAAGAAGACGTAAGGCCTAGATGAATAAAAGAGGTAATAGCCAGCCTACGACCCAATACCAAAATAGATTCAAGGCTTTATCCGAACTACCTCCAGATAACAATCAGACCCAAGCAAATAGGCCAAATGGAAACCACTCGCATTCCCTGTCCAGAGACAAACAATCGGAGGCACAAGTGAACCATGGACCCAAGTCGGGTTATAGAAGACAGAGAACCTACGAATCCTATAGAGACAATCCCTAGTGCAACCAAACAAAAAAGAGAGATATTCAGATCCTTCGAATTTTGTTCAAAGGTCCAATTGTGGACAGGCTCCCTTGTACACCACGTCTAATCCATCTGCCAGGATTGGAGAATGAAGTAATCTCACCTCAAGCCCTCTTTCAAACCATCCCATCACAAACCCTAGTATCTTTTCTCCTATCACTCTCACCCCCTTCGTTGGTCTTCCCCTAACCCTAAACCCAGGCTTAAACCCAAAATAAACCCTAACCCAACACACCCAGAAGACCCCTAAACCTCCAGACCAAAAGAAACAAATTAATCTCGAGAATGGAAGAGAATCCCCTCTGTTTGTACAATATAGTACCCATTCCAGCAGATATAATCTTTAGAGCGAAATAACAGATCAAATGGTTAATCTCTATGCACTTGATGATTAAGGAAATAGAGGTGAAGATACAACCATGCTCCCTCAGGACCACCTTGGATAGAATAACAGTAGTCTCAATGACTTAGATGGTTCCACTTGTAGAGAGAAGGAACCAAATTAGAAGAATATTGGATCTGAGTGAATAAGCCCATTTCCAACTTTATTAATGACTAGACCAATAAAGATATTATCTTGGAATTGAAAAGGTGCAGGTAGTCACAGATTTCAAAGAGCATTTGCTGATCTTTTTAGAGCTCATGTCCTAACGTGGTCGTACTGATGGAAACCAAAATCCCAAGTACTCAAATGAAAATTTTCTTCACACAATTTGGTCTCACAATGAGTGAGGGAGTGGAACCTATGGGTAGAGAAGAAGGTATCTGGATTCTTTGGGACCATACTAATGTCTATGTTCACATCCACCAAGCCACATCATAGGTAATCCATGCCCACATCACAAGAGTCGACTTCGATGAATGGCTTTTCTCAACCTTCTATGGCAGACCTAAACCTTCAAACAAAGACCACCTATGGGATAATTTGAGTAGTACTGGAGATCATTACTTGAATGCTTGGATGATTGCATGAGACCTTAATGATTTTTTCTAGCAACTCAGAGAGAAGAGGTAGACATATAGATCATGGCAACAGAACTAAAAGGTTTAATGAGAGAATTAGTAAATGTGGCCTAATGGATTTAGGCTGTTGTGGACCAAGAATTACCTTGAATAACAAGAGGAAAGGCTTGGCAAATACTAAAATATGATTAGTTAGGGCACTAGCGAACGTGAAGTGGACAACCCAATTTCTGGAAGCAAGTGTACGCAACCTACTGAGGACCTACTCAGACCACTGCCCCATCTTGATCCAAATTAGAGATAACACTCTTAACCAAAGTATTAATAGGCCTTTTCGACTTGAAGTAGTATGGACCACAAAACCTGATTTTAGTGAAGTTGTCTTAAAATCTTGGAAACAATCAAATAACTCCCTAATACAAGCCACTAAATCTTTTGTGGAGAATGCAAAGGATTGGAATAGAACCTCCTTTGGAAACGTTTACTAGAGAAAAAGAATGGTCTTAGCAAGGTTAGAGAGAGTCCAGAAATCACAAGAATATAAATACACCCATAATCTAGAAAGATTGGAAGAAAATTTGTTGGTGGAATATAACTAAATCCTAGAATAAGAAGAAACTCTTTGGCATAAAATATCAAGATCTAAATGGATAACACTAGGGGATAAAAATATGAAATACTTTCACGTGTCTACCATTGCAAGAAGAAGAAAAAACAAACCTCAAACTTTAAAAAACTCACAGGGAGAATGGATTACAAAGAAGAATAATATTGCAGGAATTATCCAGGATTTCTACAAAAACTTATTTGAATCTGACACCCATTACCCAAGCGAGACTAATAATTTTGAACCAATAGTTAAGCTTAACATGGTGGATAACCAAGTTTTGGGAAACCCAGTTACAGACTTTGAAATTAAAAAGGCAGCCTTTAGTATAAAAGCTCAAAAAAACCCCGGCCTTGATGGTCTCCAAGGGTTCTTCTAACATAAATATTGGGAAATTGTAGGAGATTCAGTGATCAACCAAATCAAAGTGATTTTTAGATCAAGGGTTTTCCTAGGAGATCAATGAAACCTAGATCACATTGATTCCTAAGGTAGAAAACCCTTCCCTACCCTATTTGTTTAGACCTATTAGCCTATGCAATGTGAGTTACAAAGTCCTTTCAAAACTTCTTGTTGCAAGACTAAGACCCTTCCTTGATAAATTGGTAAGTCCTAACCAAAGTAGTTTTATCCCAAGGAGACAAACCATTGATAATGTTATCATAACCCAAAAAATTATTCACTTATTAAGGAGAAAGAAGGGGAAAACAGGGGAAATGGTGATCAAAATCGACCTTGAAAAAGCCTATGATAGAATTAGCTGGCCTTTTCTCCACCAAACACTAAAGGTGTTTAACTTCCCCCAATGTTGGATTGAGTTAATTATGAACTGTGTGTAAAACACGAGCAAATTTGAACTTTTTGTGAATAAGGGCAAAATGGTCATTTGCCATCCTAATGCTTATTTGAAATACTCATGATCTAGACCTCGGATGAGTAAACGGAGTTCGCCGTTGGATTCGTATCGCGAAATCTATTCACCCTGTCAAATTTCGTCGAATTCCGAGAGAGTCGAATTTTGCACGTCGTTCGAGGCGACTGCGTGGCGAATGGCCTCACAAACGTCCCCATAAATATATTTTATAAAATTTCCTTAAAATTTAATTAAAGTTCAAATAAAATTAATTTGAACTTAAACCGAAATCAATAAATCATTTCGGGGCGGAAACGGACCCGGATTAGTGGGTGACGTGTGGCGCGACGTAGGCCGAGCATTTAAAATTATAAATAGGGACTTAAATGAGATATTTCAGGAGAAATATCCCATTGTTCAGCCCCTTTGGCCGGCCATAGAGAGAGAAGAGAGAAAAGAGAGAAAACCTTGATTCTTCAAGCTTCTCTTTCGATTTCCCGGAGTTCCGTCACTCGGAATCGCTCGAGCCAAGAATTAAAGTTGCTCTACGTGACTAGGGCTACGCGTGGGTACCAAGAACAAAGAGTTTCACCGAAGATCAAAAGGCAAAGTTTTGGAGAAATCAAAGTCTTGAGTTTTTGGGGGTATTCTTGGTGTGGTCTTGAAGCCTAATCTTCATTTCAAGCCTCAAGATGTAGGATTCTTCCTACCTTGGATTAATCTTTCCGTAGATGTTGATAATTTAAGGGTTTGATATGTTTATGCATATGTATAGACTTTTATATGTATGTTTATGTTTATAGAAATGGAAAAGTGAGCATAGAAATGGTTTAAGCTAATTGCTAGTTTGATTTTGGTATGTGGAAGTTACATGTGATTTACTATGTAACTTAGTGAAATTAAAGGAATGCTATGTGTTATATAAATTATGCCTTGAAGGTGTTTGGTGAAATGCCTTGAGTATTTGGAAATTGTTGTTTTGATTGAATTGAGATAACATGCTTAAGTTTAACTTGTGGAATCATATGCTTATGATATGATTTGTAATTGCATGGGCATGTTGAAATTGTTCATGTGTTGTTCTTGGCATATTGAGCATTATGTTGTATACAATGGGACGTAGCATTGCATATGCACGGAAGCATCTCATTACATGGGTGTGTGCATGGTTGTTGTCAACACCACACTTGGTGATTGACGGTATGGCTTGGGAAAAGTTGGGTCGAAGACCGAGCTAAATCGCTTGGTTGCATGATAAATTGGGTTGGGGTTAGCAAGAAGAGTCATGACGACCTCTCGGGTGCAAGGCCCGGTGATTTGGGAGATGCACTCCATTGGTGTAAGAGTCCATAAAGTGTGCGGGTATGGATGACCCTTGGTGTAAGTCCATGAATATCCAATCCCAAGAAGGACCCTAGTTTTGAAAATGTCATTTGATGTGAACATAAATGATGGAAAGAAATACTTTGGCATTGCATCGTGTAGTGGGAGTCGGTGAGGACTCGGGTTGAAGTGCATGAGTGAGCGTCATCTCATTTCATGGCATGGTATTGTTGCATTCCAACTTAGAATGCATATCCTTATAAGGAATGAATGTTGCATGAGCATGAGCATCTAGGGGGGGAGTAGCCTTTGTAGGATCTACTCTAATGGGCGTTGGCTCACCCTTCGTGGGAAAAACATTTCAGGTGCGGGATGTACACCGGCGGACGGCTCCCAATTCGAGCCCCAAGGTTGAAGAAAGCCAACTTGTGGCTTTTATGGTTTATTTTGTAAAGCTTTTGTGAAAATTCCATTTTGATGTGTAAATGTATGAGATTAATTGTAATGGAACTTGTACAAATTATGTTTTATATGGGAGATCTTATCAAACATGTGTTGGATGATTTTGGGAGGTTTGGAATGGATTGAAAATGAAAAATGGTTGAAAAAGGTAAAACTGGGCAGAAAGTACTGGTACTGTGTACCGGTACGCACTTTCCAGTAGGCAAACCATACCGGTACGCAGTACCGGTACGATATTGTACCAGTACACAGTACCGGTACACTCTCAAGAATTTTCAGATTTTTAAACTGCTTTACCCTATTTTCGATCTATGTTTTCCTTACCTCCAATGATGTAAATGGACTATAATGGAGTATAAATCCTGGTATGTTGGATCTTGGTTGAACCCAATGAATAATTGAATCCAGTTTACATTTGTGAGTTATGATCCCAACTAAGGGGATGCTATCGCCGTGGTGTTGGGTTGAGTGATATCTACGGGTAATTCCGCGGGTTGAAGGATGATCAACGGTTAATATAGGACCCCCGGAAATTGGGGCGTCACAGTGTGATTGGATCTTCACTTTCCATCTTATGGAATGGAGAGCCTTTAGACCCCATTAAGCCTATAAGAGGATTAAGGCAGGGTGACCCTCTGTCACCATAGCTTTTTACCCTGTGTATGGAGAAACTTGGGCAACTCATTCATAGGAAAGTGGAAGAAGGTATGTGGACAGGCATCAATACCTCTAGAAGGGGCTCAACTATCACCCACCTTCTCTTTGTTGATGATATAATCCTCTTCTCCAGAGCCACTGAAAATGTCTATGACATGATTAGAGGAATTTTGGAAAATTTCTGCAATTTTTCAAGCTAAAGTGTTAGCCTCACTAAATCCAAAATCTATTACTCATCAAATGTCAAAAAAATCCAAATCAGAACACTAATTAGGAAGAGTGGTATCTCTAGCACAAAGGACCTTGGAAAATATCTGGGGATCCCAATTATCCATAACATGGCCAGTAAAAATCATTACAACTACCTGACTGAGAAAATTCAAGCTAAGCTAAGTGGATGGAAGGCTAAAAACTTATCCTTAGCAGGGAGAGCCACGCTAGTAAAGACAGTCACCTCTACGTTCACTAATTATACAATGCAAACAACTTGGTTACCACAAGCTACTTGTGAAAGAATTGATAGGCTTAATAGAAATTTCCTTCGGGGAGACAATGAAGAGAAGAAAAGAGTTCACCTTGTTAATTGGGATACAATTTGCACTCCTAAAGATAAAAGAGGGGGGGGGGGGGGGGGGGGGTTAGGGCTTAGGAAAAGTAAGGATAATAACATTGTTATTCTTTCTATACTAGGCTGGAAGCTTAATCAAAACCAAGATTCACTGTGGGTCGAAATAATCAAGGAGAAATATTTAAAACATGACTCACAAACCTGGACAGAAAAGTCTAATGCATCTCCCACTTGGAGGGCTATTCTGAAAACAAAAGAGGTGGTGAGAGAAGGAACCAAATGGCTCATAGGTAATGGGAATAATATCTCATTCTAGTTTGATTGGTGGTTTGGAGATACAGCTCTCCAAAACAAAATGTAGATCCTAGCGGAAGTTGACCCCAAATGCACAATTTCTGATTTTATTGACTCATCAAAGTAACTGGAATCTAAGAAGCGCTGGCATGTTTCTTCCCTCTCATATTTGCAATTATATTCTGCACACACTTATATCTAATGTTAACACCTTTTACTGACACTCCCTCCTGGGGTAATGCCAGTAATGGATTATTCTTTATAAAAGTGGCTTATAAATGGATCATAAGGACAGAAAGGGACAGTCTTTTGAATAGAAACTTGAAATGGATTTGGAACTTGAGCATCCCACATAGTTTAAAATTTTTCTTATGGCTGGTTCAAGATGTCAAAATTTTGTCCAATAGCCTTGGAGCTTCTAGAAATATGACAAGGAATGCTGCATGTAAAAGATGTAATTCTGATAAAGAAACCTCTATTCACATTTTAAGAGATTGCAGTAAAGCTAAGGTAATATGGAAAGCATTCCTTGGAAATCAACGTTATCTTATTGACCAATCCACTAACCTTCATTCCTGGCTTGTACAGAATTACAGTGAGAGGACAATGGAAAAATGGAGAGAAGTGGAATGGCCAATTGTGTTTACTTCTATTAGATGCAACATTTGGAAGGACAGGAACAAAGAATGTATTGAGAGATTCAAGACCCCTCCATATATTATTGCTAAGAATGCTTGGATCTTAGCCAGGGAGATTAAAGAATCATTTTAAAAACTATATAATAAAGTACAATACAATTCAAATCTCAAAAATAAAAAAAATAACTTTTGCTATTCGTGGTTGAGATCGTTTTAAATTTTATTTTAAAGTTAATCTAACGGCTAATATTAACACCTCAAATTTAATAGGAAAAATAGGCCCATAAGGGTGTGTTTAGAGTAACTTTTTAAAAGTACTTCTAAAAATTATTTCTCATAAGTACTTTAAGACAAAAAATAATGTTTGAAACCGCCCCACCACTACCGCTACCACCACCACCCCCACTGCTCCACTACCACTGCCACCACCACCACCATTACTATCTCCACCCTACCATACCCACCACCCCACCACCACCAGCACCGTCGTTACCACCACCGTTGTTGCCACCACCTTACCACCACTATCATCACCATTGCTACCCACGGCTGCTACCACCACCACGATCGTCGCCTTACCCACCACAACCATCACCGTCTCTCATTATCACCACTGTCGCCCACCACCACTACCACCGCTCACCTTCACTACAATCGGTACTTAAATTTTTTTATCATTCTATGTTTGTTATTTGATTTTATATTTATTGTTGACCATTTATTTTATTATTCCGTGCCTTCAGGCATGAAGAATAACTATCTATATAATAAAGTAGCTTACAATTCAAATTTCAAAAGATAAATAAAATGACTTTTGTTTTTCGCAGTTCAAATCGCTTTAAATTTTACTTTAAAGTTAATCTAACGGCTAATATTAACACCCTAAATTTAATAGGAAAAATAGGCTCCTAAATGTGTGTTTGAAGTGACTTTTTAAAAGTACTTCTAGAAATTATTTCTAATAAGTACTTAAAAAAAAAAAAAATAATATTTGAAACCGCTCCACCACTACCTCTATTACAACCACCACCACTACCACCACCACTACCTCTACCACTACCACTACCACTGCCACCACCACTGCCGCCACAACCGCCGTCTTCGCCACCGCCGCCGTCGCCGCCACCGCCACCACCACCACCACCATTGCCACCATTGCCACCGCCATCGCCACCACCACTACCACTATCGCCATTGCCATCGCCACCACCGCCATCGTCATCGTCATCGTCATCGTCATCGTCATCGTCATCGTCATCGCCGCCACCACCACCATCGCCGCCGCCACCACCAGCGTCGTCACCACCATCGCCACCACCACCGCCGCAGCCGCCGTCGCCGCCACCACCACCATCATTGTCGCCGCCACCACCACCATCACCATCACCGTCATCGCCATCGCCCCCTCCACCACCACCACCACCACCTCCACCACCATCACCACCGCCATCGTCGCCGCCACCGCCACCACCACCACCGCCGCTGCCGCCGCAACCACCACCACCACCACGGTCATTGCCACCCACCACAACCATCACTATCTCCTACCACCACCACTACAACTGATGCTTAAATTCATTTATCTCTCATTTATATTTGTAATTTGATTTTGAATATGAATACAAATATGTTTATTGTTTATCATTTTTTTATTACTGCAATAACTAGTATGCCTATATAAGGAGCACATGCTCATAGACTAATTTGGTGGTCCTTATCTCGTGCAGGGGAGGCTAAAAATGAACACAGATGGTAGGGTGGCAATCGGGTTATGTTGTGTCGGATTCGTGTCGTGTCGAACATTAGTCAACCCTAACCCAACTCATTTAACTAATCGTGTCATGTCGAGTTGACCTGTTTATTTTCATGTCGTGTTCGTATTCGTATTGACCCACATAAACTTTGAATAAAAATTTAACGCTAAGATTTTATTTTCACTTAATTGAATCTCTTCTCATACTTTTTCTACAAACTAAAAATTAACTTAATAATAATAATAGTAATAATAATAATAATAATAATGAGTAATAATATCTTTTTTATACAATAATTATGTCAGTACTTGATAAACAGTTACAAATAATTAATATTTTATGTCTATAATTCTAATTAAATATGCTAATTGTATATTGCGCATCAGAAGTAATGGAAAAAATAAGTCATCAAAACATGAAAATTCATACATGCAACGAAAATGTCTGATCAATCTCCTTCGAATTAAAAACTTCGTGTTGACGGGTTAATTCGGGTTAAGCAGGTTGAACCCAAACACGACCCATTAACACTTTGTGATGACGGGTCGTGTCATACACGGACTTGTACTAAAACATAGTCAACTCAAACTCATTTATTCGTGTCGTGTTCGAATCGAATTATCGTGTCGTGTCAAAAATTACCACCCCTAACAGATGGATGCTCTAAAGGGAACTCGGCCCGACAGCAACAGGTTAGTGGCATCTGGGATTCTACACGGGGCTTAAGTTTATCTTCTAGGGTTAGTTTATATTTTTGGTGAGCTGTGAGTTATTCTAGACTATGTTTGATTACAAATTTTTAATAGTATTACTCTCGCTTCCACTGTAGTGTCATTAGAGATTCTGTTTTTTAAGATTTAAAACAGGTTTGATGGTTGTGTGGATGATTGGGGAGATTTTGTTATGATTGGATAATGTGAACTTTTGACTAATTGATTAGTGAATGAATTTTTTAGATGTATGTTCTCACAATATATGCTCTTACCTTCGTGTTCACTATATATGGAACTTTTTTACAATAAAGTTGTCGAAATTTTGGGAAATGACATTTCATGCAAGAAAAAATTACCTGTTTTCTTGACGAATTTTCTCTACACTTAAACTCAACATCAAAATTTTTAAATAACTTGATTAAAATATGACCACACCGTTTTTGAAAGAAAAAAAAGGGTGGGATGGCTATACCGATATATATGGGTGACACTAAGAGAAACAAATTTTGATGCGACACGATTTAAAGCCGACATTTATCCAAATAAAAAGACCAACAAAGACTCGGTAGTACACGATATAACCGATTGACATCCAATGAATGTGTTAAATATATCACTATTGACACGTTATATCACAAAAAATAATAAAATATCAAGTGAACATTATATATTGCAAATAAGTACATCATCGCTACTACGTAATATCACAATTTAATAATAATAATGATAAATCTCATAAATCCACACATTCAATTTACTAAATTGTATTGGATATAAATATATGTAATCAGTACCAGATATCTTCAATATTTTTTTTTTGTAATTATTTTCTTAGCGAATTATCCACCATTAAGGTATGATAGAAACACTTATATATACAATATGTTTCACTTCAATAAATAATTGATGATTTATAAAAAACCAGAATTAAAGAGAAAATATACTACAAAAAATCTTTTTCGCTTGTTAATAATTATAAAGGATCATTATTGCACTGCATATTTACTCCGAGGGTGGATGGTTTGGATAGGTTGAAAGCCCTTTTCAGTTTGACTTGAAATAATAGTGCATTGAGCTAATAGAGATGCTGTATTTTTCTCATCCATGTGGCTACTTTGTTGCCAGTTAATACAATGTGGAAATGAGCACTTTGAGCATCCCATCTTGCAGAAAATTCAAACACTAGCGACGACACTTAAACACACAAATTATTATGTCAGTCATGAAGAGGACGTCATCATAGAATCACATAAAGGTTGAAAGTATGTAAAGATGAGATGAGGTTCTGGGGCAACTCAAGAGAGTTTTGACACTTAAAGCGATAATTATAAGTGAGGTTTTTTATTTTTAATATTCATAAATTCTCTTTAAATATTAAAAAAAATTTTTGTCGAGTTCACTTGTCAAAGTCCTTTGTGACGCATTTATACAATGAGAGAATTTTTAATAACTTTGACTATTCCATCCGAGTTATAAGTGGTTCCTACAAAGTTAGGTATCTTTTTACTCATGTCAAAATCAATTATAAAAACTTCATAGAACTTAAAATTGAATACATAACTTACTACAAAATATCAGATAGTCTTATAATTGTGATGCCCTATTTGATTAATTAGGTTGCTTTCATCTACCATGCTGACTGACAATTCATCAAGTTTGTAGAAAAAGAACACATTAATCTCATAGTGTAGCAAAAATAAAAGCTCTAATATGCAGGTTGACAAACTTCTGTATATAGATTTTGATTAATTCCTTGTTGAAGATATAGAGAGAAGAGAAAGAATCTTTTAGGACTCATGCCCTTTTGTATTTCTAGTTTCTCTTGGTGATAGTTTGGTGGGGATAAAAGAAGGTGGGGATTATATAACAAATACAACTAATAGTGTTTTACCAAAAGAGTATTGTGACGAGCCCAAATCTAGATCAGACTTGGGTCTAGTCTATGGGTTAAGTCTAAATCATCAAAAGACAGGTCAGATTTAGCTCATGACCTTAGTTTAATCTAAAGCTCAAAGTTCAGAGAAAGTCAACGCACGCGGGAGAACAGTTATCGGGATAGCCATTACTCCAAGATAGTGTCTATCTCCAATATAGCTATACTCATTGATAAATTAATGGCTTGACTTTTACGTCACCGCCACTGTTAGGTTTCTATGCCTATAACTTGTAAACCCCCTACACGTGGGGGCAGATCTTACAGACTATACCTTGAACATATCTTTCTACTCTTTCTCTCTCCTACTACCTTATACTCTCTCATTAATATAGTTCTCCGGCCACTGTTGCTGCCTTCAGTGGTAAGGTCACTCAAACCCAACTACCAAATCTTTGTCTCTAATTATTAATTATTTTATTAATTAATTTATACCACACATTCGACTGATTTGATTGTGCATACTTAACTTTGTGCATCATCATATTGTATTGTCTTTATAGGTGTTAGGTGTTTGCAAGTGTAATAATGAAAATTAAAAAGAAATTCTACTTTTTAACAAGTATAGATTTATGTAGGAATATCATTTCTGCATCAAACGAAATGGGCCCTTACTAGGGCTCACTGCTTTACTGGATATGGTGGGCTCAACTGCTCAAGCTTACAAAATGGTTTGTTACGTCGTGTCCTTTTCCATTTTTTTCTTAGGAGTTCTTAACCATCCCAAACAACACAATCTTTATTTCTGGATAAAGGTATTTTCCAACTTATTTTTTCAAATTTAGACACTTTTAAAAAATGGTATTTGGAATAACTTTTTACGTTAGAAGACCTCATTCCAGAATAACATGTTTGAGTGAAGATGAAGTGGAGGTGATTGAGTAACCCAATGGTAATAGATCATTTTCATTCGCAGATGATTGCAGGTTCCAACCTTATCTCTTAAAAAAAAGAGAAGAGAGTAAGTGTTCAACAATTAATAGGATACTTCTGCTTCAAAAGTGTTTGAATGGAGTTTTTGGGCTGCATGGGTATGGTGAAAAACTCTTTTTTTTTTTTTGGTGGTGAATTTGTTCTAGTAAAAATTGAGTAAATTTGCAAACAGTATGACTAAGTAATTATGTCGACACCTCTAAATCTAATATAACCTTTTTATTATGCGGGTCATACGAAATGATATGTATAATCTTTTTAATAAATAGAATGTGTAAGGTGAAACAATTTAACTGGATTTCAAGGGTTATGTTCATGTAAAAAAAAAAAAATATTCAAAAACATCACCATAATTTTTGGAAAATGTTTTCGGGGAATTGAAGTTTTGTATTGTAAACATAGATTATTCTGGTTATGTGTGTCATATTTATGTCAAAAACACGAGTTAGGCGGGTTAATTGTATAATTAAATATTGTACTGAACATTTATTTGTGTAATTGCTTCATTTGAAAATTATGCACAACAACGGCAATAGAAAAAAAGCCCATAAGCTAAACGAACATAACATGGAAGCAGACATAGATAAAATGAATGTGCGCGATGATTTTCGCACAGTAAAATAAATGAACATATCTCTCTCTTGGTGAACACGAGCATTACTTGGAAAGTCGATGATCCCAAGGCAAACGGGGATGAGAAACGGTATAAGGAGTGGGGATGAATTACTTTTCTTGTAGTCCGTGTGATTTCGGCATGTCAAAATAGATTCTGCCACTCAAAAAAGAGAGTTAGAAGGGTGCCAGAGTGTTTTCCGGCGTGACCCCTCTGACGGTCAAGTCAGTACATGAGAGAGGGGTGGAAATTCACTGTTCTATTGCTTGAATGAGAGTTGCGTACCGTTGCTTTGGGTTTTAGAGAGCTACTTATACCTCCAAGGAGGTAATCATTACTGGCAAGTGAGCCCCTTGAAGAAGAAGTCCCCCATTGACCCATTTGGAAGGCAGTGGGCGGTGCTCAGTCCTTGGACTGAGCACCTTCCATTTTGTGTTGAAAAAGCTCAGGCATTAAATGCTCGGGCTCTCGAGCACTTAATGCTCTTCCTTTTAAACTTTTCGAGCATTAAATACGTCACATCCTCCTGAGGGATTATTTAATACTTCATTGTAATAGCTGCGCATGAGTAAGGGCATCTTCGTCTATTGGCCCATGATTCTGTGCTCTGTGCCACCTGTAACATCGTCATTGGTCATGAGTATGTCCCATCTGTCATTTTAACTGCTTTGGGAAGGAAAGTCAATGATTATTGACCAATTTTAACTCCAAGTAACGATAGCCGTCAATCTGCCACCTATGTCCTGGGGCCTTGGAGCTGAGATGACGTGTCTGAAAATGGACCTCGGGAATGTAGTCACGCCGAGGACACGTGTCACAATCTAAGTGCCCTGAGGTGACGTATGCCGAGGACACGTGTCACTCACAGAGACTCTACAGAACCCCTTTGTGCCGAGGACACGTGTCGCATGCATATGAAGCCAAGGGACCTTTTGTGCCGAGGACACGTGTCCATCACAGATGGAACCAAGGGACCTTTAGTGCCGAGGACACATGTCTGAATCTGAGCGCTCTAAGGGATGTATGCCAAGGACACGTGTCGACTCCTTGCTGATTCTCTAAAGTATCCCGTCAACTGCCCCACCAGCCCTTGATAATCGTACGACATGGGTAACGTGGCGTGAGAAGATGAATGGGCTTGACTCCTACCTTTACCCTCAGCCATTTTCCTCTCCTTGGAGATCGTGCCCCATTTAATGCGCCTTCTACATGCCTTGTGCACAATAATGGGGGTTGTTTCTTCTATTTAAACAGAGCTTCTTGCTCCCTTCTTCCATTTATGCAATCCTCATAAGTTCTGAGTCTTCCACCGGAGCTTTCATCGGATAATCCACTGTTTTCGCCTAAAGAGCCATCGATTCCTCAGAAATCACCAGCGAAGGAAGCCACAAACTCATCCTATGTAATAGGATCATTGGCATTTGGTGAGTAACTATTTTTTTTCTCTCTTTTCCTATTTTCTGGTGACCATAGTCCCTCTATTCTCCTCATCTCAGCTCTAGCATTGTCGTGTTTAGTCTTATTCCTCCTTTGTTGTGCCTTCAGTAGTGATCTTTAGGTTTCCTAACTCGAGAAAGCACCCCCTTCGTGTTCCCTACTCTGTTCCAAATCATGCAGAGAAGTCGTCGGAGTCAGAACGTCGGGGCTGATGAGGCTGACACCTCAAGGCCGAGGAAGTACACAGTCAAGGGCCCCCAGCAAATCACTAATTTTAAGGCCCACCATTCCATCCCTATTGAAGTCGCTGTGAATGAGTTCATTCTTGGACTCTACCACACTGATGCCGGCACTGAGGTGGTCATGCCTTTTTATACCAACGCCATCATAGAAGGCAGCATTAGGTTTCCCCTTCATCTCTTGTTTCTCTACTTTTTGTCCCACTTCCGTCTCTTCTTGGAGCAGTGTTGCCTCAACATCTTCAGGATCATCATGGGAGTGGTGGCCCTGAATGAATGCCTTTAAGTCAACCTTGGCTTGGAGGACATCCTCTTCTGCTACGCCTTGTTGAGGGTGATGCCTCAGCAAAGGTATTACCTCAAAGCCCGAGCAAGTACACAATCAAGGGCCGCCAACAAATCACTAATTTTAAGGCCCGCCATTCCATCCCTATTGAAGTCGCTGTGAATGAGTTCATTCTTGGACTCTACCACACTGATGTCGGCACTAAGGTGGTCATGCCTTTTTATACCAACGTCATCATAAAAGGCGGCATTAGGTTTCCCCTCCATCTCCTGTTTCTCTGCTTTCTGTCCCACTTCTGTCTCTTCCTGGGGCAATGTTGCCTCAACATCTTCAGGATCATCATGGGAGTGGTGGCCCTGAACGATGCCTTCAAGTCAACCTTGGCTTGGAGGACATCCTCTTCTGCTACGCCTTGTTGAGGGTGATGCCTCAGCAAAAGTTTTACCTCAAAGCCCGAGACTCATCCATGTACCTTGTGACACACCTCTTTGACTCGGACAAGGGGTACAAGGATGACTTGTTGGTCTTCAGTGGTCAGTGGGAGAGAGGAGCCGGCCCTGAGTATGACGTTTTGTGGTGCCCCAAGCAGTGGCGAACAACAAGTACTTCGGCTTCTCTCTCTTCTCAGCTTTTATCATTTCAGTTGGCATTTGCCCTTGTTTTGATCATGATTTGTTGTTCTTTTGTAGGAGTCTCTAACGCTGAGTCTGCCCCCCTCCTCGGAACCTTGTCAACCTCGCTGACATCATCACCGTCTGGGGGTACCTAGGCAATGGGTTTGCCCGAGCCGCGCACATATTGCTAGACAACCACCTTGGGTACATGAAGTGCTCCCAAACCCCTCAACCTTTTGATTCTAGGAGGTGGTCAATGCTGTCCGGTGAAAACTTGGAAGAGGACCCTGACAAAGCCACAAAAGTCGAGGTAGACGCTGCCGAGGACACAGTTGCCGAGATCGACGAGATAAGGGATTTTTCTACCACCATCAACGCCGAGGCGAACACTTCTGGCAAAGGCATTTGGCCAGACTTCGAGGTTCTTCAAAACATAGATGAAGAAGACGCTTTAGAGGTAGCCATGTCAAATCCACCTCGCTCTCCCTTGGTCTGATTAGGGAACGGGCTGCCCTTACCGCCGGACGGGGTTGCGGGTCGGTCCCTAATGTCACTACCAATTAGGGGTGCACTCACCCATCCGGGTCCTAGCCGAGGGGTCCATACCCCTCCCTCCTCCTCCTCCAACCGACGTCAACTGGGCACGGCTGAGGGCACGCAAGGGATCAATAGTAGGAGGAAGGGAAAATAAAGCAGATGCATGATGGTGTGGGCCGAGGCAGGGGCACCCCTACTCCAACTTCAACAATAACTCTGAAGCCACCATCTGCGTCGACACCAAATGTTCCAGAGTGGCGAGGAAGGGTCCAAGATCGGGACAACAGGCCGATCCGGGTGGACGACTCCATAGTCTCCTCTCCCCACACCACAGTGTGTGAGGCCATCATTTTTTACGCCGACATATCACTGCACAGGGGGCGTGGGAGTAACAACCTGTTCTGCTCGATCATCCAAAGCTCCCTGGTGGCAAGTTTTCATACTTGTATTTTTTCTTTCTTTTTGGTTGTAGTCTTTCATTGGCGTAACTTTCTTTGTTGAACAGACTGCCTAGAAAATATCTTTCATCGTCGAGTGGTTCCACACTCACTGGGACAAGATCCCGGAGTGTGAGAGGCTTCAAGCCAAGCTAAAGAAAGTCCGAGTAGGAATGGCCTCGACGATGGAAGAATTGGAGGCTCAGGACAAGACCTTGTCCACCTAGGCGGCCCAAAGCTCTTCAAGGAGAGCGAGGTTGCCAAGGGGGATGCTGAGAAGGTGAAGGCTTCACTTGCAGATGCCGAGAAGAGAATAACTGAGGCAACGAAGTTGTTGTCGGTGGTAGAGGCGAAAGTGATTGAGTCAGAGCATACTTGTGCCGCTCTGACCCAGGAGTTGGACAAGTTGAGGGCTGAGCTAGAGGCCAACAAGAAGACAGAGCAGGAGATTGTCGATCGTTGTGCCGATGACATCCTGGTGGCCTTTGAAGAGAATAGGAAGGAGAGCTTCAAGGTCGGCTGGGATGATGCTCTTTGGGCTGTTGGGGTCCCTGTGGAGTCTCCGCTTTTCATGGAGCATGAATACACTCCATTTGAATAGATGGAGCAAGCTGCTGCTGAGGTCGCGACTGAAGATGTTGGGGTTCTCCTAGTTCTGACTTCGGTACCTGCGGCCGAGGCTATGGCTCCTTAGCCTACGCCTTGAGGTGATCCTGCTCCCCCTTCTGCCGACGCTGCTCCAACTCTACCCAATGCTACCTCGGCTCCTCTTGTTGGAGATGTGCCTGTCCCTCATGGCAACGTTCCAGTTGTTCCTGCCGACGCAGCGTCTGCTTCTTGCAGTGCTGACTCCTTCTCCGCAAGTATTGATGAACTATTCGAAGATATTACAGGAGGCATCGGTGGCGAGGTCACTGGGCCTCCAAGAGCTTAACTTTTGTTTCTTTGTGACTTGTTATTTTGTCTTTCCTTTGTTTCTTGTAGCTTGAGGGACGCAAAGCCCTCATTTCTTTTAATGAACAAGTGTCTTATTTTTTTTTTCCAAGTATTTGCTTCTTCTTCTTTCTTCTTCTTCTTTTTTTTTTTCTAAGTGTAGTCCCTCGGGATCGAGGTCACAAGACCTAAACTCAGGTTCCCCTTACTTCTCGGGGGAAATGTCCTCCCTCGCCCTTAGCTTCTTTTGTGGGAAAATTTACAAGTGTTTACCCTCGGAGGATCACCCCCACCTAGGAGGCTTCGCCCTTCGGGCCTCTCTGGACCAAGGTTACAAGATCCGAAGTCAAGGTCCCCCTCTTCCTCGGCAGTACTACCCTTCTTCGACTTTATCTTCCCTTGTGAAAAAATTTACAAAGTGTTTCCCCTCGGGGGATTTGTCCCATCTTGGAGGCTTCGTCCCTTGGGTCATTTTAGGGCACGTTCGCCTCTTTTTTTTTTTTCTAAGGCCTTGCCCTCGGGGTCATACCCCATTCAGGAGGCCATGCTCCTTTATTTCTTTGGAGGCAAGAGTCTTGCGGCTCTGCCTCCGGGGCCGTGCCCCTTCTAGGTGGCCATGCTCTTGTATTTCTTTGGAGATAAGAGTCTTAAGACTCAGCCTCTGAGGCCATGCTCTTTCCAAAGTAGCATTCTTAGCAAAAAATAAGCCTTTATTTCTCAAAAATAATACTTCTTCAAATTCATTACATTTCAAGGCCGTATTACAACGTTTCTTTCCATATCTTCTAACATGTATGATCCGGAGCTCCTTACTAATGTGACTCTGTATGACCCTTCCTAATTATGTCCCATCTTTCCATCAGCCGGGTCTTGGGTGTTCCCGACTACTTTCCTAAGCACCAGGTCGCCCACTTGGAATCCTCGAGGCTTGACTCTCTTATTGTAGAGCCTGGATACCCCTTCTTGATACTTTTCTAGTCTTAAGGTAGCCATCTCCCTTTTCTCCTTCGCGAGGTCCATGTCCAAGCTGAGTTGATGATCGTTGTCTCTAGTGTCAAAGGCCTGTGTCCTTATGGTAAAGAGGCCAACTTCAAGAGGAACTACTGCTTCTACTCCGTACGCAAGGGCGTAAGGTGTTTCGCCCGTCGAGGTCCGCGGAGTTGTCCTGGAAGCCCAAAAGACGTTCAGAAGCTCATCCACTCATTTCCCTTTAGCTTTCTCCAACCTTTTCTTGATTCCGTTGACAATGGTCTTGTTTGAAGATTCCGCCTGCCCGTTGGCTTGTGGATAAAAGGGCGTTGAGTAATAGTTCCGGATTCCAAGATGCTGATAAAAAGACTTGAAGGGTCTGCTATTAAACCGAGTCCCGTTATTCGACACAAGTGCACGGGGGACTCCAAACCTTGTCACTATGTTCCTCCACACGAACTTTTTCATTTCTATGTCCAAGATATGAGTTAATGGCTCTGCCTCGACCCACTTCGTGAAATAATCAGTCCCTACTATTAGGAACTTCTTGTCTCCAGGAGCCCTTGGGAGGGGTCCAACAAAGTCGAGTCCCCATTGGGAAAATGGCCAAGGATTGGTTAGTGGGTGCAGGTCTCCTATTGGTAGTCTAATGGCGGGAGCAAATCTTTGACATTAATCACATTTTCGGACATAAGCTTGCGCATCCCTTTGCATCCACAGCCACCAATATCCCTACGACATGATACGATGGGCCATTGATCGTTCGCCCGTGTGCCCCCGACATATGCCCTTGTGCACTTCATACAGGAGGGGCTCAATTGTATCTTCACGAACATAAAGCATATAGGGTCCAGAGAACGACTTCCGGTACAACTTCCGATCTAGGGAGGCCCTTAACTTTAACTTTCTAGCTTCCTTGGGACATTTAGGGAGTTCTCCGGAGACAAGAAACCTGAGTAGCGGATCAATCCATCTAGGGGAATCCTCTTCCTCCTGGATGACTACCACTCTGAGGACGTCGTTTATGCTGGAGTTGGGAAGGAATTCCACATTAATCCTTCGTGTCATGTTGGAGTCCAATGCCGAGGCCAAACATGCCAAGGCATCAACGTGAGCGTTCTTATCCCGAGGGACTTTCTTGATTTCTACCTTCTTGAACTTGTGGAGTAAGTTCACGACTTCGTGATGATAAGCTTTCATTCTCGGACCCTTTGCTTTGAATTCCCCCATTAATCTGGTTAACCACCAGTAAGGAATCGCAATGAACTGTTAACTCCGCGACCCCTACTGCATTGGCCAGTTTGAGTCCAGAGATAAGAGTTTCATACTCTGCTTCATTGGTAGATGCTTTGAAGCCCAGACGTACGGCTTACTCCGTGACTAGTTGTGACGCCCCAAAAACCGAGGGTCCTATATTAACCGTTGATCATCCATCAACCCGCGGAAGTACCCGTGGATGTCGCTCAACCCGACACCACGTCGATAGCATCCCCTTAACCGGAATCATAACCCACAAATGTAAACCGGATTCAATTATTCATTGGATTCAACCAAGATCCAACATACCATGATTTAGACTCCATTATGGTCCATTTACATCATTGGAGGGAAGGAAAACATAGGCCGAAAACAGGGCAAAGCAGTTTGAAAATTTGAAATTTCTTGAGAGTGTACCGGTACGCAGTACCGGTACTGTCTGTCTACTGGGCAGCAGTGTATCGGTATACAGTACCGATACTTTATGCCCATTTTTGCCTTTTTCAACTGTTTTTCATTTTTAACACATTCCAAACCTTCCCAAAATCATCCAATACATGTTTAATAAGATTTCCATTATAAAACATGATTTGTACAAGTTCCATTACAATTAATTCCATATATTTACACATCAAAATGGAATTTTCACAAAAGCTTTACAGAATAAACCATAAAAACCACAAGTTGGCTTTCTTCATCCTTGGAGCTCGCATTGGGAGCCTTCCACCGGCGTGTATCCCGCACCTGAAATATTTTTCTCGTATAGGGTGAGCTACGCTCAATAGAGTATCTCCTATAGAGGCTACTCCCCACCTAGATGCATATGGGATGTACACATGCAACAATCAACAAGCTCATAACATTCCAAGCAAGAAAGTGCATTCAATGTTGGAATTTTACAATGTCATGCTATGGAATGAGGTGAGACTCACTCATGTACATCAACCGAGCCCTTCCAAGTTCCTCAACACATGCAAGTGCCAATGTGTACGAATCCATCATTTATGTTGCATATCAAATGACATTCATCAATCTAGGGTCTTTGTAGGGGTGGATGTTCATGGACTCACACCAAAGGTCACCCAACCTACACGGAATTTATGGACTTCCACCGAAGGTTCCGTGTACACCTACACACTTTATGGACCGAGCCAAAGGAGTGCGTATCCTAATCACTGGGTCTTGCACCCAAGGGATCTTCTAGCCCTTCTTGCTAACCCCAACCCTATCAACCATGCAAACTGTGCGACTCGGCTAGGTTTTCAACCAAGCTCACTCGAGCCCACCAGTCATCCACCAAATGTGGTGTTGACAACAATCATGCACCTACACCCACCTAATGCGATGTTCTCGTGCATAATTCAATGTAATGCCTCATTGTAACATGATACAAAGTTCAATATGCTATGAATGACATATGAACTATTTTAGCATATTTCACAAATTCCATGACAAAATTATATCATAAGCATATAATTTCCATACTTCTTCAAAAGTCAATATATCATAAGCATGTATATATATCAACAATTCACATAACTCAACTTCCAAGCATGTTATCAACACACTAGATTTTCAAGGCATATGTAAACACAGAATCATGCCCACAAATTCATATAACACAAGAATCACATTGGGTCTATTTCATCTACCCAATTCTACAAATCACACTTAAAAATTTCTAATTTCCAATCCAAGCTAGGATTTATCTTTACCCATTTCAATACTCATTTCACCCAATTTACAACAATAGGTAAATGATATCTTGCTCTATCAACCTACCCATTTCACAACACATTCTAGGCTTGGAATAAAACCTTAGTAGGAGGGAACCTTACCTCTTGGAGCGTAAGGAACGACCGTTGGAAGCTTTCAAGACCCGATTCAAGCCAAAATCCCTAGCCCCAAAAATCCTGTCCTTGGAATCTCGCCCAAACCCGACCTCCTTGGTATGGTTTTGTAGCCCTTGATGCGTAGAACAATCTTTGTTCTTAGCCCGAGTAGATTTGAGCTCCCAATCTTTGTAGATCGTAGAGAGAAGGTGGAGAAAATTTGGGTTTTTCCACCTCTTGTTTCTCTCGTTGAAATCAGCTGAGCAAATGGGGAGAAAATCTGATTTTCTCCCATATTTATACTATTTATTTTACTTGGTCCACAATGTTCCACACGACCTTCCTTCCCCGGGTCCGTTTTCGCCCCGAAACGATTAAATTTCGCTCCGGTTTAAGTGTAAATTTTTTTTTATTTTAACTTGCCTTTATTTATTTTCCAAACTTTAAAATTTTATTAAAGATTTCATTTTTGGGTCACCTGAGGCTCGACCGCCTTGTAAAACGCGAAAAATTCGACTATCTCGAAATTCAACGAAATTTGACAGGCTAACTAGATTTCGTGAGACGAATCCAACGGTGAGGTCCGTTTCGTCATCCGAACTCTAGATAAATTCAAGTTTTCAACCCACACCGTGGTGGCAAATTACCGTGTTTTCCTTTTTCACAAAAGTTGAAATTTACCCGGGTCTTACACTAGTCCCTCCAGGGAGACTAATAGTACCCCGATTTCGGAACCCTTGATGTTGAAGGATCCGTCCATACAGAGGCTCCAGGAGTGCACTTGGCTGTCCGTAGAGGGATCCACCTCGGGGGAAGATAGCTCCCCCTAGGTGAATTCAACTATGAAGTCCACCAACACCTGACCCTTTATTGTCGTGCAGGGTCTATAGTGAGTATCATGTTCTCCCAACTCCATGGCCCACTTTGCTATCCTCCCAGAGAGGTCCGCCTTCCTTAGAATTGCCTTTAAAGGTTGATCCGTTAGGACGGTGATTGGATGTGCTTGAAAGTAATGCCTCAACTTCCTTGCGACCATGACCAACGGTAATGCAAGCTTTTCTAAAGGCAGATACATCGTCTTCGCATCCAACTGAGCTTTGCTCACATAGTACACCGGCTTCTGTTCTTGTTCGTGCTAATGGATTAATACGCCGCTAACGATGAACTCCGAAATGGACAAGTAGAGGAACAATATGTCCACCCTTTTCGGGATAGACAGGGTCGAGAGGACTCTGAGGTTCTCCTTGATCCCTCCGAGCGCCTCCTCGCATTCTTCATTCCAAGTGTCCTTCTCAGACCTCTTGATTGTCCCAAAGAAAGGCTTGCACTTGTCTGACGACCGAGATATAAAATGATTCAAGGTAGCCAACATTCTAGTGAGTCTCTGGACGTCTCAAAAAGTCCGGGGGCTACGTATGTCCATGATAGCTTGTATCTGCTCTGGATTGGCCTCAACTCCGCACCGACTTACTAAGTATCCCAGGAACTTTCCAGAGCCAACCCCCAGGGCTCACTTAGCCGCATTCAGTTTCAATAAATACTCCCCCGGAAAGTGGAGAAGGCGTATTCCAAGTCCGCAACGTGGTCATCTCGTCTCTTGCTCTTGACCAGCATGTCATCAGTATACACCTCCATGGTATTCCCGAGTTGCCGCTTGAACATCCGATTCATGAGCCTTTGATATATAACACCTGCATTCATCAGGTCGAACAACATTACTTTATAACAATAGAACCCCCTTGGAGGGATGAAGGCAGTCTTCTCCAGGTCAGATGGATGAAGGGGGATCTGATGGTAACCCACCTTTGCGTCCATGAAGCTCATGCGTTCATGTCCCACCATGGCGTTGACCAATTGATCAACTTTAGGGAGGGGAAAATCATCATTGGGACAAGCCTTGTTCAAGTCTGTGAAGTCTACGCAGACACTCCACTTCCCACTCTTCTTCCTTCCGCAGACGGTGTTTGACAACCATTGTGGAAACTACACCTCCCTAGGTGGCGTCGGCCTCCAGGAGCCTTCCTACCTCCTCATTCACCGTCTGGGCGTGAGACGGAGCTGTACGCCGCAGTTTCTTCTTGATTGGCTTATGAGTGTGATCAACATGAAGTTTGTGAGTTATAATCTTGAGGTTTATGCCTTTCATCTCCATGGCGTCCCAAGCAAATACATCCACGTTCCTCCTCAAGAAGTTGGTCATCTCCTCCTGCTCGACTAGGGACATAGTGGAGCCGATCAGGAAGTACCTCTCATCGTCCCCCTTCGTCACGAGCACCCTTCAGAGATCCTCCACGGAGCGGTTTGCTGAGTCAATCCGCGGCTCATCGACTCCCAGCCGTCCGGACTGTAGTTACTATTTGTTCAATACTTCCTCTGGGGCATGTTTCTTCTCCTTGGAGGTGACCCCGAATTTCACGGCAGGATAGAAACAACTTTTTGCTGAAGCTTGGTCTCCGCAAATTTCCATTATCCCCTCTGGAGTGAGGAACTTCAACTTCAGATGGTAGGTGGAGTGCACTGTCCCAAGCGAGTGCAACCAAGTCCACCCCATGATTATGTTATATGGTGAGTTAGATTCGATCACCACGAACTCTGTGTCGATCGTGATAGGTCCCGTGGTGACTGGCAGAGTAATCTTCCCCAAATGTAGTGCAAATGATCCATTGAACCCGACAAGGGGTGTCTTGACCCTGGTAAGATCCTTGGATCCAAGGCCCATTCATTTCAATACATCAAGGTACATAACCTCCGAGGAGCTCCTTGAGTCCACCAGCACCCTCTTGACATCAAATCCACCAATCTACAAAGTTATGATCAAGGCATCCTCGTGGGGGAGGCCTGTCAGGTCGGCATTAGAGAAGGTGATATCTCCATGATCCGTCCAGGGCTTCTTACTCGGCTGGCTCCCGTCCTTCTCTTCCACCTTCCTAGCGAAGGCTACCCTCTTAAGGTCGGACATAAAAGTGTTGGTCGTCGGCCACTCCAGGGGGCAGACGTGGATGACGTCTATGACGTTACCGCGGACAGTGGCCTAGTCCTCGGCAATGTGTGTCTCCCTCGGCAGATCCTCTTTAATGTACTCCTTGAGGTATCCCTCATGTACCAACTTCTCCAAGAAGGATTTGTAAACTCGGCAATCTTTGGTGAGGTGCCCCACATCCTTGTGGTACAAACACCTCGAATTCTGGTTCCTGGTGGACGGATCACCTTGCATCTTGGGTGGCCACTTAAAAAAGGTCTCCTTCTGGATTTTATATAGCAACTTGTAGATGGGTTCTTTGAATATGGTGTGGGTCCCTTTGAAGGAGTTTCCCGACACCGAGATCAAACCTATCTTAGGAGGGTCTCCCTCCTTCTCCTTCCCCTTTTTCTTTAGGGCCAAGTTTTTACCTTTACTCCCCATCAGCTCATCCTCCCTCCTGGAGTACTTGTTGATTTGGGCCATCAACTCGCCCATGTCCGTTGGTGTCTTCTTTGTTAAGGATGTGTAAAGATCTGTGTCCCTAAAGAGGCCAAGTCTGAAAGAGGCTGCGACCATGACCTTTGAACATCCTTCCGCCTCGTTCACCTCCTCCCAATAGCAAGTGACGTACTGATGGAGTGTTTCACCTTCCTTCCATCGGGAGAGTCAGCAACGACCCGACATCTTTGGGGCACTTGCTCCCCGTGATGAACCTTGCGGAGAATTATCTAGTCAGCTCCCTCTAGGACCCTATGCTATTTGGCGGAAGGGTCTCGAACCACTTCATGGCCGTATCAACTAGGCTCATACAACAACCTGTGATCCGAGTGGTATAGGGACATCATTTGTTTGTACTGTCGGAGGTGAGCCTCCAGGTCGGAACGTCCGTCATAAACCTTGAATCTCGGCACCACAAACTTCTTTGGTACCTCTATTTTCATGATTTTTTGGTGAATGGTGACAAGATAGCCTTGTCATCCATGTCGTCATCGGGGGTGGACTTGTCTATCCTCATAAAGTTCAACTTAGTCCTGAGATCTTCCCCATCCTCTTGGTGTCTTCTTTCTCAGTCTCCATTCTCCATCTCGGCGTCGGGCAGCATGCCCCTCGGCTCCTCCGTTCTTCATGGAGAGGGTTGACCCCACCTCAGACTCCTCCACGCCCCCTCTTCCAGATAGTTTTTTACGGAGGTCGTTCCACGCCAAAGGTCTGATCTTCTTTGCTAGGACCTCCGGGTCCTGTCCCTCGGCCCTCAGGCTTTTCGGAGCCTTGGAGCCCTCTACTCTGCCACTCAGGCGATTCCTCAAGTCACCAGCTCCTACCTCCTTGGCGGAGGGCTCCTTAGAAGGTCGTAAGCTTCGAGATCCTATGCCAGAAAATGCAAACACGTCGAGTCTGTTAAGGACGTTCACGTTATTTTTCTTTATCTGCCGCAATCGGTCTCCCAATCGTTCTTCAATAAGATCGATGAGTTGATGGGCTAAGGTACCGTCTTTTTCGCCCCCAAAACTCAGTTCAGTTTGGTGGGTTCTTTTCCTCGAACGGATCAAAAGTTCTTTGTTGACGCTTTCAACATGATCCTCCATTCTTGATACGAAAGGAGCCAGTACATCCATTTCCCTTTGCTGAGGACCCTACCCTTTTTGACGGGTATTCACCATGGTCACTGTCTTAAGAAAACTTGGTTGTTTCCCACAGACATTGCCAAATTGTGCATGGTGATTTTCACACAATAAAATAAATGGACAGATCTCTCCCTTGGTGAACACGAGTATTACCTGGAAAGTCGATGATCCTAAAGCAAACGGGGATGAGAAACGGTATAAGGAATGGTGATGAATTACTTTTCCAGTAGTTCGCGCGATTCTGACATGTCAAAATGGATGCTGTCACTCAAAAAAGAGAGTTAGAAGGACGCTGGAGTGTTTTCCGGCGTAACCCCTCCGACGGTCAAGTCAATACGTGAGAGAGTGGTGTAAATTCACTGTTCTATTGCTTGAATGAGAGTTGCATACCGTTGCTTTGAGTTTTATAGAGCTACTTATACCTCCAAGGAGGTAATCATTACTGGAAAGTGGGCCCCTTGAAGAAGAAGTCCCACATTGGCCCATTTGGAAGGCAGTGGGCGCTGTTCAGTCCTTGGAATGAGCACCTTCCATTTTGCATGGAAGAAGCTTAGGCATTAAATGCTCAGGCTCCCGAACACTTAATGTTATTCCTTTTAAAATTTTCGAGCATTAAATACGCCCCATCCTCTTGAGGGATTATTTAATGCTTCACTGTAATGGCTGCGCATGAGTAAAGGCATCTTCGTCTATTGGCCCCTGATTCGTTGCTCTATGCCATATGTAACATCGTCATTGGTTATAGGTCTGTCTCCTCTGTCATTCTGACTGCTTTGGGAAGGCAAGTCAATGATTATTGACCAATTTTAATTCCAAGTAACGATAGCTGTCAATCTACCACCTATGTCTTGGGGACTTGGAGCCTAGATGATGTGTTTGGAAATGGACCTCGGGGACGTAGTCACACCGAGGACACATGTCACAATTTAAGCACCCCGAGGTGAGGTATGTCGAGGACACGTGTCACTCGCAGAGACTCTACAGAACCCTTTTGTGCCAAGGACACGTGTCGCATGCATACGAAGCCAAGGGGACCTTTTGTGCCGAGGACACGTGTCAATCACAGATGGAACCGAGGGACCTTTAGTGCCGAGGACACGTGTCTGAATCTGAGTGCTCCGAGGAGATGTATGCCGAAGACACGTGTCAGTCTTTGGGACTCCCGCGTTTACAACGCCGAGGACACGTGTCGACTCCTTGCTGATTCTCTGAAGTGTCCCATCAATGAACTTGATGAGAAACTGTAAGGAACCCAATGAAATACGAGTGAGAAATCCCCCCACAGTGAAGAGTCTACTCTATATACAATAACTCTTCTAATTGACTGAAACTCAACATTTCGTAACTAAAATTCAATTTTTGGTTGGCCTTGACCTTCGACAATGTGTTATAAGATTCTCATTATGTGAAAAAAGTAATCAAGTGTACGAGTCTTTTGTTATTGTAGGATGGGGTGAGAGTTAAAGTATGCACCCCCCCCCCCCCCCTTATTGCATGAAGATATTGTTTTCGTGACTCGAACATATTTGGCTTGTTTGGAGTTGTTGTTTTAGGTGAGAAATTACACTTTGAAAAGTTCCGCAAAAAAGTCAAGAGTTAAAAAAACCTCCAAATCCATTTGGGATGTTCTTTAAAAAGTTGAAAAAATTTATTTAGAGTGACTTTCAAATTTCTTTATCTTTTTTGTGTCAAAATTTAAAAAAAAAATTTACATAGATGTATATATTATACATAATGGTATGTGGACTTAAAATATAGACTTGATCAATCACAATCATTGAATAGGTAGTGGGTCCTAATAAATGCTGGGATCCACAATGAAATCAATGATAGTGATTGATTAAGTCTATATTTAAATCTACATTTTAAGTACATGTTGCATTGCTCTTTTAAATTTTTTTACGTCACTAATAATATTTTATGAATATAATAAATTAAAAAGTTATGTAGGACCCGTAACAAAACTCCAAAAAACGAGAAGAAAAAATCCACAAAATCAACTTCTTGAATCAGCTTAAATAAGTTTTTTTTTGTCTATAAAACTGCATAAGCTGGTCTAGAAGACCAGGTCAAAACGGACCTAACTTATTTTACTCAAAAGCCTATAAAATCAACTTATTTCAGTCAGTTCCAAACAGACTTATTATGTCTATGCCACAATAGAATAATTTTACCGTGTGCCAAAACCTGCCCTCTCCTACACTTAATTGAATTTTCTGGATTATATGTTCCCTTTGATCTAGACACGGGAAAGGAGGAGACATGGGTCGAGATTTGCTGTGCTGCAAATTCAGGGGTATAATCAACAATAAATAGACTAAAAGCCTTGGGCCTTGACATTCTGCAACCTCGTAGAAGCTGTTTCAGTTATAAGTTGTAGCAGTATTTCTTTTAATTGTTCATTATTTGTTATTATCTGTATACTGCACATAGATGGTAAATCACTGGTACAACTAACAATCACCTATAACATAGGAATGAAGAGAAACCCGAACGAGGAGCATAATAGACCTCTTAAAAGGGAGAAACAAAAATTGGGATTTTAATTCAATAACATATCATTTGGTCTCTATTGAGTTCAAATGGATTCCAAGGATTGGTATGTCCAAACCTTTTGTTCAAAGTAATGAGTGAAAGATGGGCTTAGAGCTCGTTTTATAGTTTTTATGAATACCTGCTATCAAGGAATTTTATCAATTACCTGAACTAGAAAATTTTGTGTTGTATCCTTCGAACTAGGCAAAGAATTTTAGAACCAATGAACTTGTATAATATGTCAAGTCATCCATCTATATAGAAATAGGATGAATACATATAACCAAAAAAATAAAGGGAAAGTAAAATGCAAGTATGAAGTCAAACATGTAAACTCTAATTTTCACGTGTGAAACAACAAATAAAAGATTAGGAATTTATGAATATGCATATTCATGAAGCAAGAGAATGCCAGTGAACCAAAATGAAAGGAGATACCTTGTGGAATTAGGAAACTAATGTTGCCAGTAAAGCTACTCATCAATTCCAACAATATCAACTGATATTTCTAAGGTCAAGCTTGTCGTTTACTCAAGCATAGTGTGAAGAAAAAACCACAACTTTAAGTTAGCATTTAGCCAATGTATGACTATGGTATGACAATAACAATATAGCAGGCACACATGGTATCGACTGTGAGTCGAATGCTTTGTCTCTTTCCATTGTGTTCTTTATTCTACGAGGTTTTTTTCAGAGGGGTCCTCAATGTATTCCAATCGGACGGTTTAAAATTGTTAGGCCTGTTACTCTTTACAGATTTGCAGGGCCAGCACTTCACTGGGGCCTTAAGTCCTAACTGTAACTGACATATACAAGGATCTTGAGGAAACTTTGATGAAACTAAAAAAAGGAAGAAGGAAAAAACAACCAATAATCCGATAGCATCAATGCCATCCTCCTAGTAATAACCAGAATCTTACCGCAGTAGCTATGCTCTCTCTCTCTCTCTCTCATGGCTTTCAAGTTTTTGGGAGCCATCCTTTTGCTCTTCCTATACTTCTCCAACTGTGGAGCTGAGTTTATAACAGCACTCCCAGGACAGCCCTCTAATGTTTTATTTAAGCAATACTCAGGCTACATTGTGACCGATGCTCGACATGGCCGAGCTTTATTCTACTACTTCGTGGAAGCCGAATCAGGCGACCCACTTTCACGTCCCTTGACATTGTGGCTCAATGGAGGTTTAGCCGATCAATTTGCTCAAAATAGAATTACTCTTTTTTTTTTTTTCTTGTGATTTTTGTCATAGGTTATACCACTAATATAAACGCTAATGACCCTTTTTCTTGTTTCTTCTTTTATTATGATTATCAAAATAAAACTGTGACACTAGGCCCTGGCTGTTCTTCCCTTGGTTTTGGTGCATTCCATGAACATGGTCCATTTAAAGTTGGAGAAAATGGACTGCTGGTCAAGAATAACTATTCTTGGAATTTAGGTGATTGGTTTTCTTAATTAATCAAATTTTTGAAGTCTACCTTTCTGAATGAGTGAAGAAGTTTTGACAGTATATAGAGAATTTCTCTCTGCTTTGAAATCTTGGACAGAATCTAATATGTTGTACGTTGAATCCCCTATTGGAGTTGGATTTTCCTACACAAACACAAGCTCGAACTACATTTGGTGGAATGATACTAGGACCGGTATGCAGGCTTTTATTTATTAAATTTTATTTTTTGATTGAAAATTTTATGTTTCGTCCCGTGGATACTTTCTAGATTTTGACATTTTGTTGCTCATGCCAGCTGAGGATAATTTGAGATTCATTATCAACTGGTTGGAAGAATTTCCTCTGTATAAAGATTCTGATTTTTTCTTAACAGGAGAAAGCTATGCAGGTAGTTAACAAAATGAAAATATATAATTCAAGTGTTCTCTCTTTCATTTAATTAATTCATGTACTTATTAATTCGGGTATATTCGATTTTGATGCAGGGCACTACCTTCCACAACTTGCAGCATTGTTGCTTGAGCATAATCAGAAGCCAAACAATAGACCCATCAAGCTCAAAGCAATTGCTGTACTGAACAATAAAAAAAAAAAACCTAATTATTTTCTTTTCTTTTGCAAATTTCATGGGTTTTCTTTACTCAATTCGTTCTTTGTTTGCAGCTTGGAAATCCACTTTTAGACCTAGACATTAGTGTACTTGCTGGTGATTATCTGTGGTCACATGGTGCAATATCGGATCACACATTAACTTTGGAGAGGACAGTTTGTAATGACTCCAAGTACATGAGGGAGTATGCTCACAGTCAATGGTCTCAGGTGAGTTACCCATAGATAAACACGATATGCCCTGAAATGACACAAAATAAATATGACACGACATGATTTTGATTGACACGCTTTTCTTAGGAATGCAATGACGTGTTTAATAGAATTGAGTATGAAATTGGCGATGATATTGCTCGCGACGATCTGCTTCTGCATGAATGCTTATCAAGCACCAGTATGCAATTCAAACCAAAAGGGCTTCATCAGAAGATAAATGCAATGGTACAATTTGTCTATCATCGATTGTTTTTTTCTTTCTTTTCCATTTTACTAGGGTTGATTAAAGAATGCTAAACGGTTTCTCCTATGATACGTTTGTGTTGCTTTGAACAGATTGCTAGGAGGGAAACCAAAGCAGATCCATGCCTAAAATCCAGGATTCTTAAATATCTAAACAAACCTCAAGTTCAGAAGGCTCTCCATGCTAACACAACAAACCTCCCATTCCATTGGGACTTTTGTTTAGGGTTCTCTCTCTCACTCTCTCTCTCTCTCTCTCTCTCTCTCTCTCTCTCTATATATATATATATATATAGGCTAATCAATCGAATATATATATATATATAGGCTAATCAATCGATTGAATGCCTGATTTTAGAGTCAATATATGAATCGGAGATTCGATTTGAATGGCTGACCCGCCCCGCCCCGCGCCAAATAACTAGAGCTGATTTTAACAAATCACATCTAAATTTTAACTCAATTTTAAAAAATAATCATTAAATTACGTGATAAATCTATGTATATATAAAACAATCAAATTATGTGGAAAGTGGCTTGAAAAGTCTTCCCTTTCACTTCCTTTTTTCTTAGAATTTTTAATTATTTAATTATCACTTAACCAGTTATATTCTAACACATGTCTCATGTAACTACCCCTATATCCCACTAATTAACAATCACTCATTCAAATGTATTTTTTTTTTTTTAAAAATGAGCCACTAATTTAAATTTTTTAGAAACATAGTTTCACTGCCATAATTTTACATAATTATTTTATCACCATAATTGTTTTTAAAATAATTTTCTATCCAACTTTTTAAATGATATGATGACAATAGGAAAAAAAAAAAAAAGCAAGGGAAAGGTGGACGGGGAGGGAGGAAGGAGATGTATGCAATTTCCATGCATCGCATGGGGCCAATGCTAGTTCATTATAATTACATGATAATTATTAAAATTACAGTATAACCTTATCAAATATTGATAAATTTAAAATTCAAATTCAAATCCACGAGTATGAACATATTTAAATTCAAATTCAGATAATCATTTAAAAAACGAATCTCTATCCGCCTAATTGGATTCAGATTAAAATTCAGTTCATTGACCAGACTGCACACAAATAAGCATGCGGATATATGAAGACATCAGGTGCATTTGGATCAAGGACGTGACTTGGGATGAAATTTTGCAGGCCTCTTGTATATGACGAAGAGAACTTGGACATGAACCTCATACCCCTCGTATCAGATCTGTTAAAGGAAGGTATTCCCATCTGGCTTTACAGGTATTCAACCGACCATTTCTGTTTCTCCTTCTTGGTTTTGTTTTAATTATGTTTAATAAATTGTTTTAACTTGATCTTTTCAAAAAAAAAAACTTGTCTCGCTCGAGATTTTTATGAATTTTGTGAGTGGATTTATTTTGTACAGCGGAGACCAAGATACAATAATACCTCTCACTCAAACAAGGATTATTGCTAAAAATCTCGCGAAAGAGTTGAAGCTAAGCACCTTCACGGAATATGGTACTTGGTATGACAAGAAGCAGGTATATATGAAGATCACTCTCCCATGATCAAATAACTTGTTCTAATACTGTTGTTGGTAACATCATTTCAAAACGAGCTTTCATAATCTAGTATTGTATGAATTATTTGTTAATAAATTGTCTTTTACTTAGACAAATACGACACGAACACCAAACACGAGATTTGATAGGAACATGTTTTTGATTGGAAGTAGGATAATCTTTGCAGGTTGGAGGATGGTCTCAATCATTTGGTGGCCTAAGAGAAGGGAAGAATGTAACATTGCTCACATATGCCACCGTTAGGGGCGCAGCCCATGAGGTCCCATTCACGTCCCCGTCGCAAGCCCTTACATTGTTCCGGTCATTTCTAAATGGGTCCCCGCTTCCTAGGCCCCATGCATAATTAGTTGGTCCAGTAGATTTTGGCCCGTAACTTTAGATGAAGTAGTACTTCAGTACTATGAATGTGCACCGCAGTGAACAATCAATAAAGAAAGAAAATGAATAGCGATGATTGAGAATTTACTAGTCTGTTTCATGCTAAACTCCCAATAATTCGATGTAGATGTTTTCTTTCTTATTTCTTGAATGTGTATATCCCTCCCATTTTTGGTGTTTGTTTTAGTCCTACTTGACTTTTGTTTGTCTTGGGAAGGCATCAAACATAATGTAGAACTAGAGCTATATGCCGAATTGAGTTAATCAAGCTTGGCTTCTATCCTATGGGAGATCAATGAGTCATGATCTAGTATCATATTGGTATTCACTAATTTTTCAGCCATGGTTGCCCTCTGGTTTAAAATCACAACTTCGGAGCTAGTAGACCAGATTTTAATTACTAAACCTGTGGTCTCAATGCTTTAGTCCAGCTTGCACAATTTAGGGTGTGTTTGGTAACGTTTCCGTTTTAATATTTTTTTTTTTTAAAAAAAAAACATAATCAATTTTTATTATTTTTTTGTGATAAAAAGTTGAAACATAAATTATGTTTAGTTGTAGTTTTTGTTTTACAAAATCTAAAAGTTAAAACATAAAACATATTTGGTAATCACTTTAATTTCTGTCACATATTTTAGCATTATATTATCTCCGTGCTATAAACACATCGAAATTCATTATCTCAATATATCCATCAACCCATAAAATAAGGCACAAAGCAAAATAATAGAAAATCCTTAAAGCCATTAAACATACTAATATATCTCATTGTTAAACATTCTACGAAATAAAATAGTACGACATACTTATTTAACTAAAATCCTAACAAGTAGTACAAATACCAAGAAAAATAGTGCACAATACAAGATCAAATTAAAAACACAAGTACACATAAAAATTGTGATCCATTTAAATTTCTCTCTCTCTCTCTCCCCTAACTGGGCTTGTGGGATGACATCATATTCATCTCTGAGTGCATCGTACTAATTAACCCAAAAGAAATGATTGGCATGGTCACGCCATCGTGGACAACGATAAAAAAGTCCATCATTGTTTATTTTGATCCTTGTAACCAACACATTAATATTACCAGATCCACATAAGTATGAAGGGCCAATAGGTGTCATTGTACGCAGTACTCCTGTTTCAATACCATTAACCACGGAAAATTAGATATAATAATCATTTGAACATAACATTGCAAGTTAAGCACCACTCTAATACCATTCCAAGTAGGACATATATTAGTGATTAGTTGATGCCCATAATTCATTGGCAATTCCATCTTTGACATGAGTTATTTCACGTAACTGACTCGGAGTTATATCTATTTCAATTGGGGCCTGTGAACTAGATCTTGCACCACCTCTACCATCATCAACATATTATCTTCATTCATATCTACAAACATTCAATCTTATGAAGAATGTGTTCTAATGAATTTATGGACGGTACAACTTGTTGTGGGCATGTATTTTTGCGTTCTTATGGGATAAGGAGGCATTAGTTTGAGAATAGGGAAGCGAGCCTTTAGTACTCCAAAACAATGCTCTATTATATTTCGAAGTGAAGAGTGACAGTAATTTAATAACTCTTCTTTGTCGGTTGGTTGTTGACCCCTACCTCTATATTCACGTAAGTGATATCTCTCACCGCCACGGTAAAGGGACAAAAAATCAGGCATGTATTTTTGTATTCTTATGGGATAAGGAGGCATTAGTTTGAGAATAGGGAAGCGAGCCTTTAGTACTCCAAAGCAATGCTCTATTATATTTTGAAGTGAAGAGTGGCAGTAATTGAATAACTCTTCTTTGTCGGTTAGTTGTTGACCCCTACCTCCATATTCACGTAAGTTATATCTCTCACCGCCACGGTAAAGGGACAAAAAACCCGGCATGTTTGTATAAGCTGAATCCACAATATATTATTTATTTGTGAAAATATATCATTGTAAAATATAGTATATCATTTGTATATTATTTGTAAAATATATCATTTATATATTACTTTTCTGAAGTCCATGAATAAATTTTCCTCCTGTCGGTATTGGAAACTTGTTGATTGAATTAGTAACACACTCAAAAAACACTCTTGAGTCTTGAGCAATTCCTTCCCACCCACTGAGCATAAATGTAAATCGCATGTCAAATGAACATACACACAATACATTATAAGTTGATACAGTGGCCTTTCCACGGTATGTTACTTGCTCATCTACTGAAACACGTGCATCGACTAGGTGTCATCAATAGCACAAACAAAATTCTATAATCACAAACATAAATCAATAACATCAAAATCGTTTAAGGTGATAGCATAGTGTATATATATAAACTAACAAAGATAAAACAAATGATAAAATAACAAAGAAAAATATATACACAATGTATGACACGAGAGTGTCCGATGAAATGCATGAAAAATCACCTAGGTCTATACTCTCACATCTCCTACTTCTTAGGAGCCATGACCTTACTAAAAGTACTCGGAGCCTCTAACTTGATTAAGGTGGTGAGTTTCTCAAGGTCCTCCCTAAACACCTAAACTTGTTTTTCATTCCTAAAATTCGGGTTAGGTCGGGGGAATGAGTGAAAGACTAGCTCTCTTCTCCCCGAAAGTGTAAATCAATCTTGATCTTGGGGGTAGAAGAAACATTGGGCACTCTAGCATGTAGTCCATATGAAGATGATGCATGATTATGCTCGGATACACAAGACCTTTCTAAAAGCTTAGAAAAATTTAAGACTTGAAATTCAAGGCTTTGGATTGATTAGTTAGATGAACAAGTTTCTTGTTCAAGACATCCCTATTTTTCATGCAATGTCTATTATGATGACCATATTCTCCACAAGTGTAGCACAAATTATGATTGGTTTGGGTTTCTTTAGCAACCTTCTTCTTTGAATTCCTGCCCTTCCTATTCTTAACAAATTTGGAGCTTGTACCTACTTGTGGTTGTGTTCATTTACACCCACTCAGAATGGTTACTAGACAAGGTGGGTCCTTTGATGATAAAGAAATCGGGTTGCTCACCTACTATAGCACTTCGGCCCGAGCGTGTGTCTCCCACGGATAGCAAGTGTTCTTTATCAAGGACCCGGAACGTACTTTTTTACCCAAAACTTTGGCCTCAATGATCTTTTTTTACCTAAAAATCCTAATGGTTGAACCTAACTCAGCCACATATTTAGGTCTTTGACTTCATCAAGTCCACTTGAAGGGCTCTCGTCTCTTCTTCACTTGAGTTGATCCAGCCACTCAAATAAACACCTTTTCTTATTGCTTAAGGAATTGCACATACAATTAATCATATACATCTTGAATATCCTCATAGAACTCTTCATCCTCCACACACGTGGTGATGTCTTCTTCCAATTCTTTTACCTCCATGATAGGACTTGTTTCAATTTCACTCGTGGAAGTTTCTCTAAGAGGAGAGCAGTGTGAACCTACAAAAGCCATGGAATTCTCTTCATCATCACTAGAAGAGGAGTCAACACTCAGGTTTGACTCACTTTCACTATCATTCCACGTGGCCTTTATGACTTTCCTCTTGTCTTTGGACAAATCTCTGTTCTTTCTATTTGGGCATTCTGATGCAATATGTCCAAATCCTTGACATTCAAAGCAATGGAAGCCTTGCCCCTTTTTGTCAACTTCTTTTCGAGAGTCTCTTCCCCTTTTTTCTCTTTCCTCCATAGAAGTATGTCTATTAGATTTTCTTTCGACCTTTAGGACTCGACATTAATAACCTTGAAGTATTTGTTGAACCTTCTTGCAATTAAAGCTAGGTCCTCTTCTCCTAATTGAGGTGACCCGAATTTACCTCTTTCTTGATTTATAGAGCTTAAGGCAATGCCCTTAGCTTGTTTTAAGGAAGAAAGGTTCATCTCAAAGGTTAATATAGACCTAACTAGGTCTTCCATCGACACCAACTCCATGTTGACACTTATTTCGAAGGATGTGACCTTAGCATAAAACCTCCTGGGTAGAGATCTCAAGATTTTTTACTTGATGGCCACATCGTCAACATTGGTACCTAATGCAAATGATGAATTTACAATATCACACAATTTAGCATAAAATTCGCTAAATATTTTATCATCTTGTATCCTTAAAGTCTCGAACTAAGAGATGTACCTTTGGAATCGAGACATCTTTACCATGGAAGTCCCTTCGTGGGAAACAACCAAGATGTCTCACACTTCCTTTGAAGTTTCGCAATTAGCAATCTTTCGGAACTTATTAGGTGTCACGCTATTAAATATCGCATTCAAGCCTTTCAAGTTCCACCCCACCGAATCGATCTTGATTTTTTACCAAGTCGTTGGGGATTTCAATTCAACAACCACTTCACCACCTTCAACTTGTGTGGTGGTGGTGGGAGGGATCCAACCCTTTTGCACTGTTAACCATACTCTCTCATCAATTGATTTTAGAAATGCTCTCATGCGAGCTTTTCAATAAACAAATTTGAACCATCAAAAAGATGCGGTCGTGTAATTGATCCTCATTCCTTTTGAGACTCCATTCAAAACTAATTTGCAGTAACGATAGATATCTTGGAGTTAAACTAGGAAAGTGAGCAAAAACATAATATGTCTACATAGTGTCTTATGATCTCAGGGCAACTATGCTCTGATACCAATTATTGTTCTGGGAGGGGGAACTCATTGCAGATCTTCCCTCACGATTATACACATAGAGACCAAGACACTATACCTAGGGGTGAATAGGTTTTTCAATTTTAACATAAATCAATTATCATTTAAAACCAATATCTACTTGTTTACATCCAAAAAAATAGCAAAATCAGAGGGTGACACGTGGAAAAGATTCAACGGTCATGAAAGAGTTTGTGAGAGTCCATAATTGACAGAGCAGTTAAGGAAGTATGACTCTTAGAATCCCAAAAACTGGAGAGACGTGATATCATAAGCCGCCAATTGTAGATGGTTCAACGCACGTCTATGCATCTCAAGGGTAAACGTCATGATTACACTAATGACCGAAAAAGATGGCTTTGATAGTTGGAGGTCATCTCTATAAATAACAGAGACCAAGCCGCAAAGAAAGGATCCACTATCAAACCCAACAACTTTACACAAATTCAATCTACCTTATACTCACTTATTATTGCTCCCGAGCAACTTTATTTTTCTTGTAATCCATCACTCCTGTGATCTTTTATTGCTTTCATTTGATGCTAAGTACAGTACTTGTTTTGTCTTTTGAATTTAGTCTGCTTCCTACTTTGCATTCTAGTGGTTTTTTTTACTATTCAATCTATTACGTTGTTAGTAGGAAAATTATTTAAAATCCTTAAACCCGAAGGCATAGAAAAGAACTCCGATGTAATCCTATGCCTCTCTACAATCGCCTAAATAGTCACAATTTTTAGAACCTCATACCAATTAGAGTAGGTAAGGTCGTACATATTTGGATCTTTAAATCCAATCAGCCTTTGGCAGGCCTGCAATCCAAAAATATGCCAAACACTATCACAATTATTTCTTCTTATAAAGATTAAGCAAAGAATATGATAATCCTTTTAGTCACCACAACCACCTTTAAACATGACGATTGATTTTAATTAATATGCAATTAATTGACTCTCAATCAATCTCAGAGCGATCACAAATCCCCAAACCCAATACACAACTATGTTTGGATGAATATTCAATTAATCAATTTCAAAAACATATAGTGTGCGTGTGTGCTAAAAAATCACAAGTGTAAACAATAGAAAGTAAACAATGCAAGCAATTTGTTGATACGGATAACCCTCCTCGGGAAAATCTACGGGAAACCACTCAGGGTTCACCAAAGTCTAGTCCACTACTCTCCAAGACAATATACAAGTACTCGAGACTTATACCTTAATCAATACCATGGTTAGATGCTTCTTTTCTTGCTATGTCTCTCCCCCGAAAGTCCCTCTCTAACGTCAGGTGTAGCTTCACTTGAACCTCCCGCCGCACAGTTCGTCTAGGCCTCCAGTGATTATAGGCACTGATTCGCCACTTTTTGTGATCTGAATTATATTAATTATACACCCAAGTATAAGTGGTCAAATTGTAGTTTTCTCGGTTTTAAGTCCAAGTATCGATCCCACGAAGAGTTTTAGTAATTTAGATTTTAAAATAAAAATAAAATAAAAACTGTAAAGTTGTTGTTTGAAGTAGTATGATGTTTGATAGCTTGTGATGTGAGCTTAGATTGATAATTAGTTTAATTTAAATACACTGCGGAAATAAAGTGCGGAAATAATAAAATGCGTAAGTAAAGCGTATAAATGATAACAATATAAAAGATACCCTTCAGTTTAGGGATCCATATGCTTTATATTGGTTGATTACTGGAATTGCTACATCACAACAATTAACTTCCATTTTACTCGAAAGTCAATCGGCAGGTCTGATGTATATAAACTATAACACAGCCGTTTCTTAGGCTAACTGGTAGTAATAAATTATAACGCAGCAACTTCTTAGGAAAGCTGGTTATATTTACATCAATTGATTAACCCAAGCAAACCAGAAGGACCAGCCATTCATGAGGAATACTTGAGTTATTCAATTGATCTCTTGATAGCAAGTACATAAAGATTAAACCATAACACAACCACTTCTTAGGTTAACTGGTGGTAATATAACATAACACAGCAACTTCTTAGGAAAGGTGGTTATAGACGTACCAATTAACTAATTCAAGTGAACCAGAAGGACAAGCCATTTATGAGTAATACTTGAATTACCCAATAGGTCATCTGTGATATATGTATACATATATATATATATATATATATATATATATATATATATATATATATATATATGCATGCCAGTTAAACATCCTCAGTATTCCATCGGAGGACAAGCCATACCAGTAGGAACACCGTGGTTGTTAGACTGTCAGTATAGTTAGATATATAATAAGTAAAGAAACCCTAATAACCCAGAAGGACAAGCCATTCATGAGGATCATTTAGGTTTTGTACCACACATCAGTAGAAAATCCTCAACGTTCCAATGGAGGACAAGTCATACCGGTAGGAACATCGTGAATCTTTAACTGGATGGTCTTATGATACACTGATGACATAATTACAGGCACAACACCAGAATTACGTACATCACTATATCATGCATTAAGCATATAATACATATATAAATAAACATAGAAATAAAACATCATCATTTCCATAATCTAACCAATATTATACATATGTTTACCCTAGTTAGAAGGGTATAAAACGACTACTCACGCTCCATTGCTACAGACAAACAAGGAGTGTGACTATTCATCATTACAACTAAATTTAAACGGTAAACTGTACAACTTCTTCCACAAGGAACAATTGAAACACAACCACCTTTATTATCATTTAAGACACAAAAGTGGCGGTAGTTCAACTATCCGAATAGAAAGATACAATAGAAATGTAGAAATACAAAGTAACAAATAAAAGTGTATCACAGACAGGCTATGTATTGAACTCTCCCTTACTTTTCCTTTCTCTCTTTCTTTCTTTCTTTCTAGCTTTGAAAAACTCTCTTGGCTTCAAGGGTGGCCGGCCAAAAGAGGAAGAATTTGTCTTGGAGATGTGTTTGGAAGGCTTAGAAGGAATTGCTTGAAAAATGAACAAGGCACCCCTATTTATAGAGGGGGAGGGGTATTCGGCCAAGGAGGGTGGTCCCAACCATCTTCCTAACCTTCCAAAAGGTTATGCCTTGCAGTAGGGCTCATAGGTGTCATTCTTCTTGGACTGCCACTTGTCAGGGTCCTAACCATCTTCCTTAACCTTCCGAAAGGTTGGTGTCTTGCAGTGGTGCTAGGTGTCGTCTTCTTGGGCTGCCACTTGTCAGCTTTTTATTGGTCCAAGTTTCTTTATTGCACCTTGGTGACTTCAAGCATTGCACATTTGTCTTGTATTCTTCAATATTTCTGCATTTGACCCTGAACTTTAAACATAAAGTATTAAAAACTTTAATTTAAGCACAAACTATAATTCGTAATATTTAATTGTCTTATCTTACAAAATTGATTACTTAATCATTCTAATTTATACACTAATTAAGGTTAATCACACCCCCCCAACTTAAATTTTACTAGTCCCTAGTAAACACAAATTATAGAAATTATTTCACAAAATAACATAACAGATGTAAAATCATTTTTGTAGATTTTTTCACGATTGCATTTAGCATATGCAATAAGCCGTTAAACCCCTAGGTGATCCCTAGTGGACGATTTTTATCTCGTGAAGGTTTTCAGTAAAGCTGCCTACAAACTTTAGTAGTTAGGAGTTTATAACTTATACTTTTTACAATCAAAATTAAATCAGTATTCCTGTGCATTGCTAAAATACTTCTTTTTTTCTGATCATTACAAGAGTAACACACATTAGTTGTAACATTATCTATATATTTTTATAAAAACTTGTGTGTGTGTGTACTGATTTCTTTTGTTTCAAAAATTGCTCCTGAAATATTACCATCTCTTATAGTAGTTTCGATGTCAATCCTTTCCTGAAATACACTCAGCAAATAATACATATTCGTTATAGTGACTATTCTCTCAATAGTTACATGTGATTAGAATATTGTTAATGAAACAAATAATATCACATGTAACATTTCTGAAGAACGGGTATTTGAATAGAATCGAAATTTGACATAATCTCATGATCGGATATTAACATTATATTAGACATATTATTAACATTTTCCATCTATGGATATATAGATAGGATTAATATAGATGCACAATTTTTGGAATCAAAAAGGACTTTCTTTAGGTTGTAATGTGGTCATTGGTTTAGGGTTTAAGAAATGACGTCTATGGGATTCAAAAGCTACCCTTTCTTTGTATTGTGGTATACCTCTTTTTAACTTTCCAAGACTTTGAATATTTATCCTTTTTATTTTTCCATTTTTCACTTTCTTGGCTATTTTCTTTATGTTTTTTCTTTTCTTTGAATAGCCAATACCCTTTTCTTTTCTCTTTTCCACCTTTTTTCTTTCTTTTTAGTATCATACTGATTTAAAAGAGGATGTAAGAAAATTAGATAGCAAAAGGTGAGTTTAATCTATTTTCATGTGGCTCGGGTATTTTTTTGGGTTTCATGAAAGGAATTTTTACTCTTTTAGGCTCAATCATGGTTGACTAAGGATATAATTTTGTAAAAGAAATGGTCAAAGCTTAAAGATAATGAAAAATGGCCTAAGATCATTTTCCAGAAATTATTCATCTATATGAATCTCATCTAAAAGAATTTTAAGGATAATGTTAATAATATAATCTAACAAATGCTAATCAAGACCAAATTAGTGAGATTATTGAAAGAAAGTTTACCGTAGAATCGGAGATGTAGAATATCTCTCCAAGGAGGATTGGCTCAAAATCTTCAATTGGTCATACATCTTCACTAAATATGTAAAGAGTGTAATATTTCACAAGGTTTCTGAAATAAAGAAATCTATTCGTGCTATAATAGAATAAGTTCAAATAAAAATATTAAGATAATATACAACTAAAATATGAAAATCCCACGTGATCAGATTAAGGTTATTTTCACAAAACATAGGAATATTAACCTAATTCAATTGTAAAGTATATAAAATAATCCTCCTAACGGAATTAACATGAAATCCATATTAATTATCAAAAATTAGATAAACGTAAGCAAGTTTAAAACAAACAGCATAATTAAAACATAAAGTAATTTATAATTTAAGTGCATAAAATAAAAGTGCATAATGTAAAAGCTGAGTGAAAGAAAGCAAATTGTTTTGCAGAATCTCCAGTCTGCTTAGGAAATAGAAGATCCTGCTTCGAAACATTCTCTAAAGAACTGTACTTGATTTTGCTCATATTCCTCCAGTCGTCTGTTGATCTGAGTAATATTGGCTTCCATCTCTAGTAAAATCTGTCTATCCGTTCTGTCGTCCCTTGGTATGTATGGTTGATTTTCTTGTGGTGTCAATGGTATGAATTCCTCAGGTACTTGGAATGGTTCTTCTTGTGGTTCAGGTGATGCTTCAGGTTGGTTTTCCATTCGTACTCCATGACTTTTCTTTGATGAAGTTTTGTCCAATGCTCCAAGAGGTTCCACTGTTTTCCATGTCGGATTAGTGATCACACCTTTGTCCCTGCATAACTCAGAAACTAACATAGCATATGGGAGTGAGAGTTTCTTTCTATTGACTGTAAGTAACATTTGGTCCATAATTAAGTTTGGCAGGTCGATGGTGTGTCCTATCCCTAATGCATATAGAAAATAAGCTTGCTTAGTATAAAGTAGATTCTTTTGAGCACGAGGTAGTAAACTGTATGCTGTTATTAAACTGAGAATTATGTATTTGTCTGTTAGGTCCCCTTGTTTTATGTAGTTCTTTGGGCATCCCCAAACAAATCTTGGATTTCCTGTCAATTCTCTCCCTACTTCATGCAAATCAGGTAGTTCAGTGTAGGGATATTGTGGGTGGGGTGGTTTTTGCATGGAATGAAAAAATTCGGCTATAGTAGCCGGTGTAACTTGAAAAACAACACCTCGGACGAAAACACGTAATTGTCTTTTTCCAATTATGTCAGCATTACTATAAAATTCTCGCACTAGGCAGTCATAGGCAGGAACAGATATTCTGATATAATGTAACCATCCTCTTGCATCCAGAATTTGTTTGATTCCTATATTTGTAAAATCTTCATAAATAACCGGTCGTTCCACAATGATGGTTTTAGAGATAAAGTTTGCATCATACCAGACCTGTTGTTCAAGATTTTCAAACATCACCTCATCATAGATGTTTCCTGGATGAGGTTGTTGTGGAGGTGCCTGAGGTGATGGAGATTGATCACTTTGTGCTCGGCTGGAAGACCTTCTTGTTCGTTTTCTTGCATCCATATTTTTGACTGGTTCCTAATTTGTAACTGCAGATTGTTTCTCTGAATTTCTGCAATTGTGCTCCTGCAAGTTATAAAATTAAATACCACTCCATATATTCTACAAAACTTTGCTAACCACTCTTTTTTTGTTTCTAAGAATTGATTTTATTATTTCTTTATTTGCTATTTTTTTATTTACTGATTTTTCTACTTATTCTATAGTTATTTACATTTATTTACAGCTATGTACAGTTATTTCCAAAATTCTACATCTTGTTGATCATATTTAGTCAGTATCAGAACTATCTGGATCAACAACACCAGTGACACGGTTAACTTCAGTTCTCACGTATCTTGTTAACATTGGGGTAGAATAGGATGGCGCCTCAGGAAAATCATTACTCTGCCCATACCTAATCCACAGTAAACGATATGACGCTCAACCTGAAATTGGTTCCGCACACTGATTATATTGTCTCAAATGTTCTGTACGACCACATCTTACACAAGCACAGAGACGATTTGCTCGTCGGTGTTTAGCATATGTACTTTTTCCACACAAGGGTCTTGCTTGACTTTCGAATATTTCTAAATTTCTAACATGTCTAGCTTTTGCATGATCAACATATGTATATCTTTTGGAAAATGACGTAATATTATTAAACTTAACCAAAATAATTTTTCGTCCATTTTTTTAACTTTTAAGAAAGAAAAGAAAAAAAAATTGACTCAAAAATTATTAAAAGTTGACTTACTATCCGGTTCTTTTACGTCTGCCAGTCACAAAGACGAACTGAATTTTTAAATAAAAATTATTATGCTAAAAACAATGAGTAAATTCACACTCCGATCTCCCCAACTTAAATTAAATTTTATTTGTAATGTTAAAACAGTAATAAGCAGCATTGAGAAAAACCAGCAATTTGTTGTCGTTCAGCGATTAAGATATCTGGCTTTCACTCAGGAGATTTAATCTGTCAAATAAATTACAAATAATTAGTTATATTATTTAAATAACAATTAACACACATAGACTGGATCAAATATTTGCACAGAAGTTACATCTTGAGTAAATCCATTATAATAAGGTTTAAGCCTTTGCTCGTTTACTTTGAAAACATTTCCAGTTAATGGATTTTCAATTTCAATTGCCCCATAGTCAAAAACTTGCTTAACTATATAAGGTCCTGTCCATCTAGATTTTAATTTTTCAGGGAATAAACGAAGTTTAGCATTGTACAGTAGAACTTTTTGAGATGGTTCAAAAGATTTCCTCATGATATTTTTATCATGGAAAACTTTTGTTCTTGATTTAGCAATATTTGCATTTTCATAGGCTTCGTTTCTTAATTCTTCTAATTCATTTATTTACAATTTACGTGTTATTCCAGCTTCATCTATATCAAGATTCATCATTTTGATTGCCCAATATGCTTTATGCTCTAATTCTATAGGCAACTGACATGGTTTACCATAAACTAACCGATAAGGAGACATTCCTAGAATAGTCTTATACGCAGTACGGTAAGCCCACAGTGCATCCGTTAATCTTAAAGACCAATCTTTACGATCAAGATTTACTGTTTTTTCTAAAATGTTTTTTATCTCCCTATTAGCTAATTCAGCTTGTCCACTTGTCTGCGGATGATATGGAGTGGATATTTTATGAGAAATCAAGTATTTTTTCATCAGGTTTTCAAAAACTTTATTACAAAAATGTAATCCACCATCACTGATGATTGTTCGAGGAATCCCAAATGTGGATAAAATATTTTCTTTTAAAAATTTGATAACTGTTCTGTGATCATTATTTCTACATGGGATTGCCTCTACCCATTTAGAAACATAGTCAACTGCAACCAAAATATATAGATATCCAAAGGATGGGGGAAATGGTCTCATAAAATTGATGCCCCAGCAATCAAAAATTTCAATAACTAAAATAGGGTTTAAAGGCATCATATTTCTTTTCGAAATAGTCCCCATTCTTTGACATCTGTCACAGTTTAAACAAAAGATATAAACATCTTTAAAAAGAGTTGGCCAATAAAATCCACACTGCATAATTTTAGCAGCGGTTTTCTTTGAAGCAAAATGACCTCCGCAAGCTTCAGAGTGACAAAACTGAATAACCTGACTGATTTCATGATTAGGCACACAACGTCTTATTATTTGATCTTTACAGTATTTAAACACATAAGGATCTTCCCAGAAAAAATTACGTACCTCACTTAGGAACTTATTTTTATCAGTCCAAGTATAGTTAGAAGGAATAGTACCAGTAGCTAAATAATTGGCTATATCAGCATACCATGGTACTTCGGTTATTGCAAATAGTTGTTCATCTGGAAAGGTTTCTCTAATTGGAGTTGGTTCTTCCTTTATATCATAATAGAACCTTGACAAGTGATCTGCTACCACATTTTCTACTCCCTTCTTATCTTTAATTATAAGATCAAATTCTTGAAGTAACAAAATCCAACGCAGGAGACGTGGCTTCGCATCTTTTTTAGTAAGTAAATATTTTAAAGCTGCATGATCTGTAAATATTAACTCAAGCAAACCAGAAGGACCAGCCATTCATGAGGAATACTTGAGTTATTCAATTGATCTCTTGATAGCAAGTACATAAAGATTAAACCATAACACAACCACTTCTTAAGTTAACTGGTGGTAATATAACATAAAACAACAACTTCTTAGGAAAGGTGGTTATAGACGTACCAATTAACTAATTCAAGTGAACCAGAAGGACAAGCCATTCATGAGGAATACTTGAATTACCCAATAGGTCATATGTGATATATGTATACATATATATATATGCATGCCAGTTAAACATCATCAGTATTCCATCGGAGGACAAGCCATACCAGTAGGAACACCGTGGTTGTTAGACTGTCAGTATAGTTAGATATATAATAAGTAAAGAAACCCTAATAACCCAGAAAGACAAGCCATTCATGAGGATCATTTAGGTTTTGTACCACATATCAGTAGAAAATCTTCAACGTTCCAATGGAGGACAAGCCATACCGGTAGGAACATCGTGAATCTTTAACTGGATGGTCTTATGATACACTGATGACATAATTCCAGGCACAGCACCAGAATTACGTACATCACTATATCATGCATTAAGCATATAATACATATATACATAAACATAGAAATAAAACATCAGCATTTCCATAATCTAACCAATATTATACATATGTTTACCCTAGTTAGAAGGGTATAAAACGACTACTCACGCTCCATTGCTACAGACAAACAAGGAGTGTGACTATTCGTCATTACAACTAAATTTAAACGGTAAATTGTACAACTTCTTTCACAAGGAACAATTGAAACACAACCACATTTATTATCATTTAAGACACAAAAGTGGCGGTAGTTCAACTATCCGAATAGAAAGATACAATAGAAATGTAGAAATACAGAGTAACAAATAAAAGTGTATCACAGACAGGCTATGTATTGAACTCTCCCTTACTTTTCCTTTTTCTCTTTCTTTCTTTCTTTCTAGCTTTGAAAAACTCTCTTGGCTTCAAGGGTGGCCGGCCAAAGGAGGAAGAATTTGTCTTGGAGATGTGTTTGGAAGGCTTAGAAGGAATTGCTTGAAAAATGAACAAGGCACCCCTATTTATAGAGGGGGAGGGGTATTCAGCCAAGGAGGGTGGTCCCAACCATCTTCCTAACCTTCCAAATGGTTATGCCTTGCAGTAGGGCTCCTAGGTGTCATTCTTCTTGGACTGCCACTTGTCAGGGTCCTAACCATCTTCCTTAACCTTCCGGAAGGTTGGTGTCTTGCAGTGGTGCTAGGTGTCGTCTTCTTGGGCTGCCACTTGTCAGCTTTTTATTGGTCCAAGTTTCTTTATTGCACCTTGGTCCTTCAAGCATTGCACATTTGTCTTGTATTCTTCAATATTTCTGCATTTGACCTTGAACTTTAAACATAAAGTATTAAAAACTTTAATTTAAGCACAAACTATAATTCGTAATATTTAATTGTCTTATCTTACAAAATTGATTACTTAATCATTCTAATTTATACACTAATTAAGGTTAATCAGGCACACTAACAATTCTCGGTATGCACACACCAATGAGTTTGTCAACTAACAAGTTCTTCAACACCAATTTATAAAGTTGGGTAGAATCACTGGTGGGTAGCCTTTGCATCTAAGAGATCTAGGTTGTGGTGTAAGCTCTGAAGGTAGAGGAATAGATTTCTCTCTTTGAAATCTCTCTAGAGGATTAAAAGGCTTAATCTAGATGTGGGAAATGATCTTCTTATTTATAAGTTCGGAATAAAGGTAGTCTTAGTAAATAAGAAAACACAAATTTACGAATGACCACTCAATTAAAGAGAGGGTTGTCATAAGGTGGTTGCCATTAGAGTGAAATCAATGTTTCAAACATGACTAAGGCAGATACTGCTCAAGCAATCATGAGACCGCTCGAGCAAACTCATAAAGCAAGCCATGTGCTGCCTTCTGTGGCATTTTTTCATTTCCTTCCCTAAGTCATAAAGAGACTGTTCTAGCAAAGGCTAGCGAATATAGATCGGTCCCTACAAGTTTTTCAACCTAAAACCATGCAAAAACTTGTTCTCATGGGCACTAAATGGTGTTGCTCAATGAGGGGTGTGATTGTGACTCAAACTATATTTTCAAACTATAGAAATGGTTTAGAAAAACTTTTCTTTTAAAATTACCTAAAAGTCATAATCGGATCGCTTCCAATTTCATTTTCATCCTAATCAACCTAAGTTAAATTAACTAAAGGTTCATCTTAGGTGTCTAAGTTATTACCTTTGTCCTAAGCATGAAGGTGCATGCGGAGGTTGAATGATATAGATTTGACACTTGCTATCCTCCCTTCAATGATGTTTTTAGATTTTGAACTTGATAGCATCATGATCATGGAATAGATTAATATTTTATAATGGACTACACAAAATTAGACAGTTACAAATATGATCTAACATAACTTATTGGTTGACATCATCTGGTTCACCCGAATCAATCCCCTCTCACCCATTTGAAAACTCTGACTCATTTGGGGCAAAGTACCCACCATATGTAACAGGGCCAGAATGTAGGTGGGTATATGAGTACTACTCAGACTTATCCATTAACTGCATCCCCACGAGGTCGAACATTCACCCGTCACCCGTCACCCAAAGAAGTTGGAAATGTCAAGGTACCAATCTCTCGTTTGAGCAAATCAGTGTAAGACATTCTAGTGATGGTTAGGCACACCCTGGTCTGACTACCGCCTATGATAGCATTGATGTCATCTGTCTACACATACAAAGAAACACTAGGCATGGTGTGGTTCTCGACTACCACATTAAATATAGTACCCACAAATTCATCGTTCTCAATTTCTAGTTCGACATATGTATTCAAGTTTGGTCCTAGTATAGCAGGATATCAACCTATCCAATCCCATTACATTGTAAATTTTACTCAACAACTCTGGGAGTTGTGTGCCCCTATTTATAACAATTCAGCCTTTAGGAGGAGAATTGTAACATAATCCCTCCGATCTGTGTTGCATTTTCCGCCCCCAATACAACAATACAGTAACTTGTTTTCTCTCCATTTCAAATAATATTGATATCAAAACCCAACTAAAAAAACAAGTATCTTTATATAGATAGACCAATGTTAATAATAACATTGGATACACCTTTTAATTCTAGATTTGGAACATATAATTCATGCATGTGTTTAGGAGTTTACTTTTATTGGTAATGCTTTTTTCTTTTCAATTTTTCACTAAATAATTACATAATAACTTTTTTATTTGATTCAGGGGAGAAGGATGGGAAACCTATTGGTCAACCGATACATCTCTCTCTCTCTCTCTCTCTCTCTCTCTCTCTCATATATGTGTGTTTTAAGTCGTTCCATTTTTGGATCCACATACCATATTTGGATCATATTATTTTGGATAATGTTATGTTTGTGCCATGTTCAAGTCAAAAAATGTAACTCAGGAAACCAAAATCCTAAAACTAAGAGCCATATCTCTCTTAACCTAATTCGCTATGCATATTTGATCAACATTTTAACAAAACTAAACAAACAATCCTTTGTTTAGTTGATTACATTCACTTTCATAGACATATGTATAAATTTTGTCGAACCAAGTGAATACTGTGTTCTTTACTTGATTATATTTTATTCTCATTAGTTGTTCACAATAATACATCACCAATGAAAGATGGTAGAAGAAACAACATGTTCAAGGAAAAAATATAACTTAGGAATGCAAAATCCTAAACCTAAGAGCCATTTTTCTCTCAACCTATGCATATTTGATCAAAATTTTAACAAAGATTAAAACAAGAATGCAGCCCCAAGTGGATCATTATCCAATTTGGTAAAGAGTGAGACAGGCAAAGAGAGAGTAAGAGAGACAATAGATAGACATAGAGAGTGAGAGAGATAACAAAGACTGACAAAGAGTGAGAGAGCTTAAATAGACAGAGGGGGTGTGAGAGACTTACAGACAATAAACAAAAAGTGAGATAATGAAGCTGTCCAAGAGTGAGAGACTGAAATTTTCAAAAAGAGAGAGAGAGAGAGGGGGGAGAGAGAGAGAGAGAGAGAGAGATAACACAGAGATAGAGAGTCATACCAAAAAATTTGGTTATCCGGTGGAATTCAATCCAACTGCTCTGGTGGAAGTATGGCAGCTTTGGTGGACTACTGGTGGTCATCGTTTAATGCCTGAACGGATTAGGGGGATCAAGGGTCTACAGATTGGGGGGTTTTTTTGTGCGGGTTTCGGATGGTATCGTAGGTTTTAGATGGTGGTGGTTTCCGAAGTTGGTGGTAGTGATTTCGGTAGGGGGGTGGTGATTTTAGATGGGGGTATTGGTGATTTAAGATTAGGGCTAAATCATAAGAGGGGAAATTAGGGAGAAGCAAAGAAGAGAAAGAAGAAAATGGAAGGCTGGGGTTTAATTAAATGGAAAAAACATCGGTCGAAATGACATTTTTATGAAGACATTGGCACAACTAACATTTTACATTGATAAACAGTAATTAAACTCCTATTAAAAACGTCGGTCCAACTGACGTTTTTCATTTAAAGATGTCAGTTAGACTTCAAAATTACCAGGGTTTGGAAATTATTTTCAAAGTCACCCGTTTTTAAAAGCTCCATACATCTAAATCTATATATATATATATATATATATACTTCTTGGGATAGTGCCAACGCCACTATAACTATTATTAGACAGTAAAAATACCCTACTGTTACTGTCCCTAGGATAGTGATAGTGTCATTGCCAATGTCCTGGTATAGTGAAAATATTCCACCGTCATATATATATATCACTTCTTGGGATAGTGCCAACGCCACTATAACAGTTATTAGACAGTAAAAATACCCTACTGTTACTGTCTCTAGGATAGTGATAGTGTCATTGCCAATGTCCTGGTATAGTGAAAATATTCCACTGTCACTTTTCCAAGACAGTTACTCAAACAACTATCCCACAAGAATAACACAAACCTTTTTAAAGGTTGCAATCCTAACAATGATACTTGTGACATATTCGATGACAAGACCGGTGACACTCTGTGCTACTGATAATTAGCCAATATCCACATCAATTTGGATATAAATTGGCATAACAAGAAACATTAAAACAAGTAATACAAGGTTTAAACTGAAGAAGAGAGATAGAAAAGAGATGAGATAAAATCAGTAGGATGCAAGAGACAAAAGAGAGAATGTGGAATGGAAAAGAGATGAGAGAGAGAAATTAACGACGAGAGAGGTTAGAGAAATTGAAGGAAGAAAAGGGAGAGAGAAATTGACTAAAGAGAGAGGAGAGAGAAAAAATGGGACTAAAGAGATATAGGAGAGAGAATGAGTGGGATGGAAGAAAAAGGGGAGAGAAAATTTTAAATAAAATGTAGAAGAGAGATTGACGCAAGAGAGAGGACAGAGAAATTAAAGGAAGAGAGAAAGATGTGCACCGAATTAGATAGAGGAGAGAGACTAATTTAAGGTCAAAATAAGAATTAAAAAAAAAAAAAAAGAATTCTATAGTTGTGCTTATAAAATAGTACATATCATGTGTCCTTAATGACCTAATAAATATGTGTATGTACTTATTAACAAAAAAAATTCTTATATTATACTTAATTGTAATTTTCGCTATTAAAAACTCACTGATGAGGCAATCAACTTGGCCGCATCCAAGGCCCAATTCTATAACTCCTCAATTGCCTAGTACAGGCAATATATAAGGATTTTGCCATCAAGAAATATGATACTAATGACCAACACATGACTATTTAGAGTGGGTCATACCCAGCATATCTAGTATTTAGAAAAGGCTATGTATAACCCCGAACCGCCACAGTCATACATACCATGTATACGTGTCTTAGTGGATTGAATCATAATTCAAATTCGATACGTGTCCTTTTTTTTTCCCTATTTGTCCTATATGTATCTGAATAGTGGCAAAATATGGATTGGTTGTTTGGGCCAGTTATTCAAATTTGAATCCCTTAAAATTACAGTTTAAGGATTCAAATTTGAATTTGTCCATATCAGGAGGGATCCAAATTATATATTTTAGAACAATGCTATTGGAATTTAATTTGTTGGTCTGATTCATTATAACTTTTGGATTGATTGTGGACTCCATCAAACATTGAAACTTGGTGTTGATTCAATAGTTCCACTAAAGTCACATCATTATGTCAGCAGATTAGATCAGATTTTTAGGTCCAAATAGAATTATTCTATATTTTATCGAATATTGCAGTTAAAATATTGAATCATCGATTTATAAAAATACAATAATAGTTAAAAGGGAAAATTTCAACCACACCCCCTCTAGTTTATCATATCTTCAAGGACACCCCATTTATTTTCTGAATCTTCCCTGACACCCCCTGTCAGATTAAAAATATTAATTAGAATGCAATCTTACTAAATTGCACATGATATATTTGAGGACAAACTGCATCTACACCCCCTCTAGATAATCATATCTTCAATGAGACCCCTTCTATTTTCTAATTTCTTTTACGTATAAAAATTTGGGTTGATTAAAATTCGATTCAAGCTAATTAAAATTTATTTTTTTACATATTAAAATTTGAGACGATTAAAAATTATATGTTTTACGTATTAAAATTTGGGCTAATTAAAATTTTATTTGAGCCAATTAAAAAATATTTTTAACCGACTCAAATCAAATTTTAATCAACTCGCATTCAATTTTAATCAACCCAAATTTTAATACATAAAAAATATAAATTTTAATCGACTTGAAAGCGAATTTTAATCGGCGCTAACAACTCGGGTAAAGTTCAAATCGGCTCAAATTTTAATATGCAAAAAATAAATTTTAATATTTTCGAATTTTAATACTTTAAAAAAATAAAATTTAATCAACTTTATTCGAATTTTAATTGGTTCAAATTTTAATATGTAGAAAAATAAATTTTAATCGGCTCGAATTTTAATTAAATTTTATATAGAAAAATTACTTGAGATTTATGTAGGGGCATTTTTGGTATTTTTTTTAAAAAAAATTTGTTAGAAATGGTAGGGGGTGTTAGTGATATTTAAATATAAATTAGAATGAGTGTCAGTGATGTTTTTGATAATAGAGAGGGTGTCCTTGAAGATATAGTAAACTAGGAGGGGTGTAGCTGAAATTTTCCCTAGTTGAAATTGGTCTAATTTCATATACTTTGATTTAGTGATATAAAATTCATTTTATTTTTTTTCTCACTCAAAAACATATTTTTTGCACAGTCCCATAAGGTCAAATATCACAATCTACACACTCTTCAATATCAAACAACCACAGCTCACGTTTCTACACCTACCTCTATGTTCTCTCACCCCTACTTCTCTCTTATTTTCTCTTTATTTTCTTTAATTTTAAATTGTGTAATTAAAGAAAATAAAAAATAAATTATTATTTAAAATATAAATATTGTATGATCAGTGTTTGGTTTAGTATTACAAAGTGTCTTCAGTCACAAAATTATTGCTACTATATATATATATTATGTGATTAATGGTTCTTTAACACGGTGTAGATACGATCAAATCGAAACAATAGTAGGAGACCAAGTTAGATTTTTTTTTATTTTTTAGGTTGGATTAGAATCTATCGTAACTTATCCAACAAAAAGGAAGACCACGAAAAGTAATAACCACTAAGATAGGCATATTGATTTGATCTTTTGACCACCCATTTTGAATATGTGCCAAACTTCGGAAAGGCCAAACAGGGGTCCTTCAGTTACTTGTGTGAGCTCCATAAAAAGATGTTAAAATCGATTCTAATTAAGTTATTCACATCAAACAGGGTTTGTTTCAAATTGAACATTGATTTTTATCCAGTCGGATATGGACTATAAAACACAATTTCATCGGATTTTTTACAATTAGATTAGAATTTGGCTCAATACAAATTCGATCAAAATATTATCCGTTGAAAAGCCTATTCCCACCTCTTTCTCTGTCACCAATTGTTACTGTGTAAGAACTGTCCTAACCAAACATTCTTCGAATTTGTGGCTTCAACCTAAACATAACTTGTGTACTCAATCTCTTATAAATTATGTGCAATTGATAAATTAAGACTTTTTTTATAATGTTTGAAAAGAATTTCAAATTATAAACTTTAAAAACTCTGTCATTCAAATTATCTTGACATTTAGTTGCTCGAGTTGTTACATCAAATGCACGATATATAGTATGTCCGGCTAAACTGGATAAATAGAACAGTGACTACACAAGGCATTGGGTGGAAGAAAGGATGAACCACATAACTAGTCAATTAGTAAGGACACTGGAATCTTTGTCCACACGCCCGAAGGGAGAAAAGAAAACTGCACAACAATAAAATAGCACTTTGGATTTGTTCTTGGCCAGGAATGAACCCATTATTCATGCTAGTTGGTGAATCATTATGCCATATAAACCACCTTATTATAATTTGATGTAACAATGACATTTATCTACGCTTTTTTTTTTTTTTGGGTCAAAGACATTTATCTGCCCAACTATTTACTTACTCTAATTGACACAACTAGGATCGTACCAAGTACCGGATTTAGATCCCCTCTAATGTAATTATTTCTAATTATGTCAACAAATCTTAGACTTTTCACAAGAATTAGAGAATTTTCCAACTTTCTTTAATAATTGGAGAGAAGCCTATATTATCAATACTTTTTCTCTTTCTTGGTTAAATATTAATTTTGCGGGAGGGTAAGAAAAACATTCAGTATCTCAATAACTTTCTTTCAAGTTTTTTGGATTTACTTGCTTGAATATATTCAGAAGCATGTGATTGGTTTCTTCTTTCATGCACATTCAAATCCTATAACTTTGGACCGAAATTCATAGATATTAGTCACACGATGAGAAATCATACAGTGTAGTTAGGGCTTGGCTTTATTGACCATAATATTTTCATCTTGTAACTTATTTGGGCCAAAATTTACTGTTCGAATTTCGGTGTAAAAAAATTATGATCTTTATTTACTTGAGTATTAGAGGATTTTATTTCTTTTTTTTTTTTTAACGAAATCAACACTAATCTATGCACTACTATCAAGTGACAAGGAAAAAAATTTGAAGGTTACATCATCATAATCCATTGTTGAGATCAGACCTCTAATAACCCACTATCTAATGTCCCTGAAAGGCCCGCTTTCCATGTGATTTTTTTGCATACAGAGCGAATTAGATGGGTTGTTTATCACTTTCCCAAAAAAAAACAAAAGAACAAAAAAAGATGGGTTGTTTATCATCCGTACGTTACACATCCAACCTTTTCATAGTTTTTTTCCTTGAATTTTAGAGGATACTAGGTAGTCACCACACTTATGACAACCATGTTTGCTTTATTTTTTGTCGTTTTTGTGGAAAAGACATAAACATAAAATAAATTATTAGGCAGTTGGGATTATCAGTTGATCCTCCCTTTGCTCCAGACTCATGCCTCATTTTGCTCTTGTTCATATGTGTAATTGGTGATTGTTTCTAATCATTCAAATTCTTGTCATAATCGATTAGAGTAGATGAGATACTAGGACTTTTTGATTAATAAACCCACAGCTCATATTCGGAATCTTATAAAAACGTTTGCTTGATTTGATACACGTATTTTATGAATATTCTTGAAATCTCAAACTTACATTGTTTTTACAAACAAAAAACCATGCATGGAACAGTTCTCCGTTATGAAAAAAAAAAAAAAATCTTTATCATAGCTCAGAAGGTGCAAAGACCACCACATCTCACATTAATTTTTAGCAATGTTGGCAAACAAAATTTGCTGAATTGAAGATGTCATATGCTTTTGTTTGCTTGTTTTGTTAGCAAGTTACTTGCAAGCACCAAACATTTCATCTCTATCAAGAGGTTTGGATGCATATTTTCTACGAACACGTAGAGGAACTGTTCTTCAAAACAACGTCACTGCACACATGGAACGATATTATTTTGTATGTAAAACGACAACATTTTAAAAACAACACTAAAAGTATAAAGCAAAGTATTCTCACTTAAAGAGGTTCTTATTGGACTTTTTTTTTTTTTTGAATAATATTGTAGACACCACTTTTTTTATATTATTTGATGTGACATAATTTGAGTTATTGAATATTTAATAAGTCCTATGAAATTTATTAAACTGTCTATATTAAAGTAGTTTACAAAACTAATATAAGCAAGTGATTTATATAACATTGATGGAGAATGTAAGAGGGTCAAATCAAAATACTGCTCATGATGGAAAAACCAGATGGAAAAGTGAGCTATACTGGAAATGACAACTAACCATCACGGAACCAGTACAAAAACAACTTGGTACTGGGGGAGTTGATGCTGCTTTGGACAAAAGCACTTTAATGAACACAAAAATTAGGTTGGTCAGGAGTAGTGAGAGACAAACTAGTGGAGATAGTCTACATGGGGCATCATGTCCTGCTCCTACTTTTTATGTGCCTGAATCATTTTTACCCTCATGTTCTAAATCCAAAGCCACCTCCAAATAAGCTTATCATTTTGAATAATTTTGATTTATCATACTTAATTTCTAAAATTAATCTTAACTTTAATTGTAACTTGTCTTAAATGAATTGTAATTTATCCTAATTTTATTGTAATTTTTAAGTTATCTCTTTTGACTTATTACGTACAATAAGTGACAAAATATCTAAATTTGACTTAATTCTGTCATTGTATACATCTATAACCAATGGGATAGGAGTATAGTGTTAAAAAATATTATTTCAATACTATACAGAAAATGACTTTAATCATTGATTTTAATTTGAGTTATTTGTAATAATTAATTATAAGAAAAAATATATAATAAAACCATGTAACAAGATTTGTTAGAGCATCAATTTTTAATGGACTACAAAAGGTATGAAAAAAATAATTTTTTTTAAGTACCAAAATCTAGCACTTAGTTTTGGGAAAGTCTATGGTACCGCTTTTAGTACCGTACCAAATGTTACTACTTTTATGGTAAAGTTACAATTCAAAAGGGAGAAGTTATAACTGTTTAGGGGAAGTCTATGATCAATCAAGGGTCCATGATCGATCATGGCCTTCTCCTGAACAGTTGTAATTTCTCCCTTTTGAATTGTAACTTGACATTTAAAAGTTGTAACTTAAATCTTAAAAAAATTATAATTTAACCTGTAATTTAACTTGAAATTGTTATAACTTTGATACGGTACATTCTTTGGTACCGTAGTTTTTTTCCCCTGATTTTTGACCTGTGCATAATGATGTGACATTACAACCTTTGTGTTTCATTATTGGATGCGTTGCAAGATTTGAAAATTCCAGAACATGGGAGACCATCAATAATGAGAAAATGAACAGTTTAAAACTGACTTTTACCCAATTTTTCCTTCTTTAACTGAAATTCACCAATGGCCTTGTGGTTCAAAATGGTCGTACCAACCAACCCAAAGAAAGATTTGGTGCACTTATCTACCACCATTGATATTTCTGACTATGCTTGACTTTTTGATTGTGGTAAAAAAATATATATAAAATCTGATCGCTTACTAGTTTTTTTATTTTTTTTATACCACTTTTGAGTTGAACTCATTAACTTTTGGTTCATTTACAATTTTTTTGATTTACTTACGACATTTTTTGGTAAAATTTATCATTTTTTAGAATAAAATTTACTTTCTTTAAAATTATTTTTAATTTTTAATATGATAAAAAAAAAAAAAGATTCCCATGCTTGACAAGTAAGTTTTCTTATAATAAGACAACGATTTGGACACGCATCCAAGGTAAGGTGAAAAACGTTTTGTAAATAAGTCCAAAAGCAGCTCCAAAAAGTTCTACCACAGTACATTGTTTTTCTGATCCAATGAATAAAACCTGTTTTTTTTTGTTTTCTTTCATGGCCCATCCTGCATTTACCTAGGATCCAAAAACTTATAAGCTCAGTTTAAAAACAAACAACAAAAAACAGTTAAAAATAAGCACGAAAAAAAATAAAAAAAGTGACCCAAAACCTTAAAAACATTGTTTGAACAAGTTTTCCTTTTGTTCTTCTAGTTTCCTTTGAGTTTGTGCCAGTAATAACGGAGGGTTTCACTGCACTGGAAAAAAAATTGAGTACCGTACTAATTTTTTTTTTTTTGGAAAAATTTTAGTCACACCTTTTTTAATTTATCATATCTTTAAGAACACCCCATCTATTATCCAAAACATCACTGACATCCTTTCTATTTATATATTTAAACATCACTAACACTCTTTGTCTTTAAATCGTCATTTTTTTAAAAAAAAAAAATTCATCTAAAATATAAAAATTACCCCTACATAAGCCTAAACAATCTTTATACATAAAATTGGATTAAAATTCGAGTCAATTAAAATTTATTTTTTTACATATTAAAATTTGAATTGATTAAAATTTATTTATTTATATATATTAAAATTTGAGCCAATTCAAGTTTGATTCAAATTGATTTAATTTTATTTTTTTTATGTATTAAAAATTGAGCCTATTAAAATTCTCTTTTTTTTTTATGTATTATAATTTGAATCGATTTGAGCTCTATCTGAGCTGTTATTGCCGATTAAAATTCACTTGAAGCCGATTAAAATTTATATTTTTTTATTTATTAAAATTTGTACTAAATTAAAATTTGATTCAAGCCAATTAAAAATGACTTTTAATCGGCTCGAATATAAATTTAATCAACTTAAATTTTAATACTTAAACAAAAATATAATTCTTAATCGACTCGAATTTTAATACGTAAAAAATAAAAATTTTAATTAGTCTGAATCGAATTTTAATCGGCAAATTTAGAAAAATATAGGAAGCCTTATTGAAGATATGCATATCTAAAGAGGGTGTGAATAAAGTTTTTCCTAAAAAATATCATAAGCAATTTAGTAAAATTACATTCTAATTAACACTTTTAACCTGACAGGGGATGTCAGTGAAGAGTCAGATGACAAGGGGTGTCAGTGAAGATTCAGAAAATAGAAAGAGTGTGCCTTGAAGATATGGTACACTAAAAGAGGTGTGGCTGAAATTTTTTATTTTTTTATGTTTAATATATTTTTAAGTTTTTTATTTTTATTTTTTGACACGTTACCAAACCATAGTGTTTCTCACAATTAGAACTTTTCTCCTCTTAGTCTTAACCAATCAGATCGAGCCTTTGAGGTTGTCAAAGATGACAACGTTATTTTTAGGCAATCTACTATCTACGTTAGCCAAAGATCATAGTAGTTGAAATTTTCTCTTCTTATTGATGTGGTTTTCTCAGATTATTTAAAATAACAATCAAGAGAATTAATCAGCTGTGCAATCATATGATTATATCATTATCAATGCCAAAACTATAAGGAGGTGCCTCCGAAATGTGGGCTGTTCAAAGAAAATTAGCATGATCTTTATGTAAGGGTGACATTCGCAAATCCATCAAAAAATGGCCCAATTTATTATCTATAAAAATTAAAATTATGAGCAAAATTATGCCACTTCTCATGTGCATGACATCCACAAATTGATACGTGCCCAATTGCTCACTCTTGGATTTTGCAAGGTTGAGCATTGAATTTTGTTATCAACTAATAGAAAAAATATGTAAAGGGTAACCCCCATTTTCTATTCAATTTCTTCTACGTTAGGTGTTAGGTAACTAGGCGTAATTTGCGAAAATTTAAGAGAGATGGTAATGACCGCTAGATAAATCTATTTAAAACTGTTATATAAACTTATTAAAACCTATCTTGTTTTATATTATAAATTTTTTGCGGTCCTAAGTAGCAATCACTATATTCAAGTCGGTCCAACATCAAAACACAATAAATTTAGCATCAAAAAAATTGAAAAAAAAATGTATATATATCGCATGCATCCAAATCTAGTACAAAGGCACTGTTATTTGTGTCGACTTGAGAGGCGGCTCCACCAGTACACTGATGTTTGCCTGTCTTGGAGGCTCACATGGACATGGCAATGCTATGAACTTTGGAATCTGATCTCCCGGCATCAAAACCGGCAAGCTTTGGTTCTGCTTTTGCTTTAAATCCTGTTAAAAATAATACATAATTAATAAAATTGAATATTTCTTGAGCAAAATCCATTTGTTGATACTAACAAAATCCACAAGGAAACACAAATCTAATATATTTAAGTTTATATAACCTTTCATATTTTTTTCTTTTTTTTGGCTACAGGTGCGCCGGCTACTCCCCAACTCTTATATTGGTTAACGTAGTCCAAGCGGGTTTAGAACATATCTCATAAAAAATAAGGGTGACTGAAATATGAAAAGTGTTGAGTCTAATACCTCTGAATTACTGGACTTCGAAATTAGACTCAGTCACGAAACTGCGTCTAAGATCCCATTGTTTTTTCATTTTTATTATACTCCTCCCCTTTCTTTCAAACTTTTTTTTTACCTAAATATCGTAGTTTTAAATTTATTTATTCAATTACCATTGTTTTTCATAAAAAAAACCTAATTTATTGGAAATGGTTCGAACTATTCAATGAGTGTTTTAAATTAGCTCGTGAAACTAAAAATTTATAACACTGTTTAGACAAAAAAAATGGAAATAACGATAGAGCGGTAAATAAATTATTAAATTTTACCATGTGGGTGGCGATAGGCTTGGAAGGCGCTTCATCGCTACCTGCCTGCAGATCTGGACCGTTGGAGAAAGATCGACGGAGAGAACGGAGCTTTTCCCAGTGGTAAAAACAGTAGAAGATTCCACTCAAGCTGAAAATGACGATCAAGAGGAGGGCTGTCCCAAGAGGGAAGCCTAAGGACGGCCGAGATGCGTCCACCTGTGGCGGTGCAAAATATGGGCTCTCCATCACTTGTATTGCAACTTATTAATCTCCCTCCTCTCATGAGAGGGTGGAACAGAACAATTTTGTTGTAAGGAGAGAGAGAGAGAGAGAGAGAGAGAGAGAGATTTTGCTAGAAATGGTTAATGAAGGTTTTTGGGTTGAGGCAGAGTGAGAAGAGAGGGGGATGGTGAGAGAATTTATAAAGTGGGCTCCCGGAGCGTCGAGTTCGTACGTGTAAAGCGTCACTGCTGCAAGCATTAAATTTTTGTTTTAAAATAGTTGAAAATATTTTTGTTTTTAAAAAAATCGAAAAAATTAGTAAATGAATAAAAACTTTAATATTTTGAATTGTTTTGTAATGTTAAAAGATGTTTCGAGATATTTTAATATATTTTTATCTAATATTTAAAAAAAATTAAAAATCAATTTTTAATTTTTTTTTGTCTTCACTTTATTTTTAAAATATTTTTAATTTTTAAGTAATCGAAGTAATATGCGGAAATAAAATTTTGATTTAACAAAGTTACTGCTGTCCGAGCCAGGGTACGGAAAAGAGTACTGGGGCCCAGTTCAATTGTGGTCCTTAGAAGGACACCTTTGCTTGGCCCATGTCAGCGACTCAGTGTATTGTTGTCATAAGCATGGAAGCTTCGCTTCATTTGCTTGTTTTGTGGAGGAATAAACAAGGGTCATTGGGAGGCCGGTACCTTTCCCAAAACTTATTAGGACAAAAGTCCACTTTTTAAAATAATTGGGATAAAAGTACATGTGCCAAAAAAAAGTCATAAAAGCCCTTTTACCCCTACCATAAATAGTGCATACTTAATTGAATGTGAGACTTTCAAGATTAGAATGTGAGACTTTCAAGATTACTTTTGATATTTGTGTATCATTTGAATTTTGAAATTTCACACACACACACACACAGATATATATATATATATATAGGGAGTCGAAAAAGAAAGACACGGTATAAATCGTCATGCAAACAGTGTCACCAAAGAGAGACACGATATAATGACAATGGGGGTCCAATCAGTGGCATCATTGCATTTTTTCGATTCCCTCTTTAGGTGCAACTCTTTGAGTGGACAAAATATATATTGTTATCATTTAGGTACAATCTACTGTCGTGTCTCTCTTTGGTGACACTGTTTGCATGACGATTTATATCGTGTCTCTCTTTGGTGACACTGTTTGCATGACGATTTATATATATATATATATATTTCAAAATTCAAATGATACACAAATATCAAAATGAATCTTGAAAGTCTCACATTCAATTAAGTATGCATTATTTATGATAGGGGTAATTATGGAATACAATTTAGAAAGAATTTGAAAATGTTTTAAAATGTGTACTTATTGACAACTATTTAATGAAAAAGAGGACTTAAATGAGGATAAGTTTGGAGGTGGTACTTAAAGCCAACTAAGTTTTGAAAAAGGTACCCCCCATCCCATTATCTCAATAAACAAAGAACTGAGGAAAAAGATGGAAACAAAAACTTGACACCTCTTGTCTACACTTGTAGGACCTTGCACGGGTTGCGTCTTGTTGGGTTTATACCGTGATTGAATTGTATAGTGTTAAAAATTATTTAATATTTTATTAAATAATTAATTTCATAATGTGTACAAATCCTATTTAATTGGATTTATGTATTAACTTTGCTCTTGTGAATTTATTTAACAAATGGGTCTATTGGGTCAACTTAATTTCATGTCGATTCTAATCGTGCTTGTGTGTTGTGTTCATGACTCTGTACCGACGCCTTTCTTTTTGTAAACGACTAAGTGACTTCATAATTTTAACATACTTTCTTTCTTACTGTAGCATAGGCAAAGTCGGGCTTTCGTCCCTTTGCCCATAGGCGGCAGCTTGGCTTCGCTATCGCTCATGACTTGGCATAGAGCTGTGTAGTGATCGGCCTTCCCACCAAAATGTCTCTGTAGTCATAATCTTGTGGTGACAAGATTCTTTTCTCATAGAATGCTTATGTAGTCGTAATCTTGTGGTGATAATAACCTTTTTTCATAGACCGTAACCGTCACAGATTCTATCATATCTTAAATTGTCATTCTTATATATAAAGGCTGCCCCACCCTTTTTGGACCAACATAGACATGTATGTCAGGTGAGTTTCATTACTGCCTCTATACTTAAGTTCTACATATGTCAGATTTTTAAAAAAATTTCATTCTTTTTTATTTTTTTGATAAATAAAAATCTCACTCTTGCTCAAGTCATACAACTGGTTTCAGATATTTATATTATTTGAACTTGTATCTTTTTTGGGGATATTGTGGGGCTGCAGTTCCAAATTCCTTCACGGATCCACCACTTGAACTCCTTGATGCTGCAACTTGTAGATTGTCACTAAGGCAAAAATTGAAGATACCTCCTACCGGAATGATGAATGGATATTTCTGATAAAGAGTGAGTTCTGAATTTGATTTCTCAATCTTCACTTCCTGCAAAATAAACAAACTGTTCAAGATCGAAGTGCTTCGATCGAAGACACTCCGATGCTTAAGTCAGTAATGGAGCTTGATGATACCTAGAAAAAAGCTCTAAGTATGAGCTCGGACATTGAGGTCAGACAAGGAGGTCAGACACAGTAACCAGGGCTCCGCAATCCAGACCTCAAGCTCTGCTCAAAGAAAACAAACGGGAAATTGAAAGGGAAACAGCTGGCTGGTGAATAGCATCCTCAAAGCAATGGAAAGCTAGAATCAAGGCACAAAACTCTCAACTAACCAAGATTCTATCCCAAAAATCAAGGAAGATCCTACGGATGAAGAACAAAGATCTCGGTAAAAATCTCTTAGAGATAGGAATTACACTATAAATATTGTACATCGCCTCAATCAAAGGCGGAGAACCCTACGGGCATCAAAGGCATCTTGTGAAATATTTTCTAGATGAATATAGATTCTAGGAGCAAGAGACTCCATTGAAGAGTGGACTAGCCGAGCTCAATAGCCGGTGAACCACTATATTTCTATGTGTTACACACACCACATCTCAGATAACTAGAGCACTCACACACAATTTCATGAGCCTCGTAGCTCAGATCCATCCCATACCATTGAACCCAAACTCATTGCTCATTCGTGTAAAATTACACCATCAGTTTGGCGCCGTCTGTGGGAACGACAGTTCTTGTTACAAATATACTGATTTTTCAGTGATTGATGGTCTCTACACGAAACATGAGTAGAAGTCAAATAAATCCACCACGAGTGACAGATCAACATGACGCCACCGACGACGGACAGCCTGAGAACGCCCAGGAGACGAATCCTCCCAGGGGAGTTCCCCCCACCAACAATGAGTTGGCAGCCCTTCGCCAAGCCAACGAGCGCTTGATACAACAGAATGAGGAACTCTTGAAACACTTGCACTGCCCACAGGAGGCACAACGGGCCCAAGAAGGCCAGAATAACCCCTCACGCAGGGAGCAGCAACACCCCAACCCCCTCAGAGAAGCCAACGAGAGGTTGGAAAATAGCCAGACCATGGGGGAAGTCCCTCATCAACCCTTAGGAACGACCACAACGAAGAGGTACAAAGTCAGAACGATGGGGGCGAGAGGGACGATTTTTTTCCCTACCAGCAAGACAGGAGAGAACAACACTGGGAGCAACGTTTCAAGGACATCCAGCAAGAGCTCAGCCACATGAAAGAGGCTATAAAGAGCAAGGCTCCGGTTACAATGGACGCCCTAGTACAACAGACTGAGTCCCCATTCACCACTGGAGTGCTGCACTTTCCTCTCCCACCAAAGTTCAAGATGCCTCAGATAGAGGTCTTTGACGGAACGAAAGATCCCGTAGATCATCTCAACACTTACAAGAACCAGATGGAACTGCATGGATACCAGGATCCTGTACGTTGCAGAGCTTTTGCCATCACGTTAAAAGGCTCTGCCCTGGCCTGGTTTCACAGGCTCCCACCAGCCTCGATCTCATCCTTTAGAGAGCTCTCCATAGCTTTTGTATCTCACTTTATAGGAGCTCGGATATACAGAAAGCCGAGCTACCACCTGTTGAATGTAAAACAGGGACCCAACGAGAACCTACGGTCTTATGTCCAAAAGTTCAATTCAGAATCCCTGAAGGTAAATATTCCAGATGAGAAGTTTGCGATCACTGCTTTCATTGCTGGATTAGGAGTGCAATCGAAAGATTTGATATTTTCTATATCAAAGAACCCGCAAGCAAGCATGGCAGAGGTGCTGGCTAAAGCAGAAAAGTATATTAATGGCGAGGAAGCCCTTCTCTCAAAGGTAGGGAGCTCATCCTCACAGAAGGAAAAAGTGAAGGAAGAAAATAAGAGGGATCGAAGTCCTAGGAAAGAAAGAGGACGAGATAGGTCCCCAAGAAGAGACAGGGATCGCTCCCCCAAGAGAAGGGAAGATGTCAGAGAACAAGACGAGCTCTTCAGTTGATGAACATCAGATGAGCTCTTCAGCTCATAAACTCAAGATGAGCTCTTCAGCTCATAAACATCCGATAAGCTCTTCAGCTCATAAATTTAAGATGAGCTCTTCAGCTCATAAACATCCGATGAGCTCTTCAGCTCATAAACATCCGATGAGCTCTTCAGCTCATAAATTCAAGATGAGCTCTTCAGCTCATAAACATCCGATGAACTCTTCAGCTCATAAATTCAAGATGAGCTCTTCAGCTCATAAATTCAAGATGAACTCTTCAGTTCATAACTTGAGCCACGTAGCTCACGATGAACTATTCAGTTCATAACTTGAGCCAAGCAGCTCACGATGAACTATTCAGTTCGTAACTTGAGCCAAGCAGCTCACGATGAACTCTTCAGTTCGTAACTTGAGCCACGCAGCTCACGATGAGCTCTTCAGTTCATAACTTGAGCCAAGCAGCTCACGATGAACTATTCAGTTCGTAACTTGAGCCAAGCAGCTCACGATGAACTCTTCAGTTCGTAACTTAAGCCAAGCAGCTCACGATGAACTCTTCAGTTCATAACTTGAGCCAAGCAGCTCACGATGAACTATTCAGTTCATAACTTGAGCCAAGCAGCTCACGCTGAACTCTTCAGCTCATAATAGGAGCCACGTAGCTCGCGTTAAACTATTCAGTTCATGATATGAACAACACAGCCCACGAAGAACTCCAATAGTTCAAAAAAGAGCCTAGGAGCTCGAAATGGGCTATTTAATTCCAAAAAAGAGCCCGGCAGCTCATAAAGTCAATAATTTTGCTTCAAGAAGCACTGAAGTACTTCTCGAAGCAATGGGAACTCGGCAACCGTAGGAAAAGCAGCAGCTCTCTGCACCTCGAGCTCATGCAAATCGAGGTCGATTTGTGGAAGTCTATCTCAATTCAGCATCAACTCAGCCCCTGCCCAAGCTCGCTTGGGCCAAGGGCTGGGGGGCAACTGATGATACCTAGAAAAAAGCTCTAAGTATGAGCTCGGACATTGAGGTCAGACAAGGAGGTCAGACACAGTAACCAGGGCTCCGCAATCCAGACCTCAAGCTCTGCTCAAAGAAAACAAACGGGAAATTGAAAGGGAAACAGCTGGCTGGTGAATAGCATCCTCAAAGCAATGGAAAGCTAGAATCAAGGCACAAAACTCTCAACTAACCAAGATTCTATCCCAAAAATCAAGGAAGATCCTACGGATGAAGGACAAAGATCTCGGTAAAAATCTCTTAGAGATAGGAATTACACTATAAATATTGTACATCGCCTCAATCAAAGGCGGAGAACCCTACGGGCATCAAAGGCATCTTGTGAAATATTTTCTAGATGAATATAGATTCTAGGAGCAAGAGACTCCATTGAAGAGTGGACTAGCCGAGCTCAATAGCCGGTGAACCACTATATTTCTATGTGTTACACACACCACATCTCAGATAACTAGAGCACTCACACACAATTTCATGAGCCTCGTAGCTCAGATCCATCCCATACCATTGAACCCAAACTCATTGCTCATTCGTGTAAAATTACACCATCAGAGCTAAAGCAATTGCAAGAAGACAAAGAGAGTTCAACGTACCTTTCACCTTGACTCCTTATGCCTTTTATAGAGTCTCTTTTAGCTAGGGTTTCCATGATTTTTGATTCAAGGTGGTACACCTTCCCCTAATCAAGCGATTCTGTTCAGGAAGTTGCTGAGATCTCTCCAGCAATTCCTTCTGTCAATCCTGTGATCATGTTCATTCGTTTAACCAGAATGTCTGAATTACAGGCATCTTTTTAGCACCACGTTCACTGTTTAAACAGCTAGGTCGTACGGTCGTGACGAGCGCCAAGCTCATTCCTTCCTTTCCGAGCTTTCTAATCATCTCGGTTGCTATTTGATGACAGCTCGGTCGGATCTTATCATCTGCTCAGCCAGGACAACCTAGCTGTCTGTTCGGTCGAGTTTAATCCTCTACTAGGTCGGACCAATTTTAGCTCGGCCCGAATAGCCTAGCTACTTGCTCTGCTCGGCTAGACTAACTTTAGCTCGGCCTGAATAGCCTAGTTACTTGCTCGGTCATAGTAGGGTCATTGCAAATAACTCTTTTCAGCACGTGTGATGGTGTTATTTCATGCAAATAAGCAGTGAGCTCGATGTTAATAGTTAAGAATAGATTTTAGCTACAAGGCTCATGAATTGGTAGATAAATGTTCTGGTTATCAGAGATGTGGTGTGTGTAACACAGTGGAAATATAGTGGTTCACCGGCTGATGAGCTCGGCTAGTCCACTCTGCAACGGAGGCTCTTGCTCCTGAGATGTATAATCATCCAATGGGTGTTACAGATTGCTCTCTTGAAGTTGCTAAGGTTCCTCTTCCCCCTTGGTTGGGGCAATGTACAGTATTTATAATACCTTTCCTACCTCTAAGAGATCTCTACCGAGATCTTTGCCCTTCATCCATGGGATTCCCCTTAATTCTAGGAGGGGATCTTGGTCAATTAAGAGTTTTGCGCCCGGGATGTTGCTAAGCTATTGCTTCGGGGTGCCAACTATCATCCAGCTACTTCCTTATCATTTCGGCAATAATTTCGCATGGGGGAGCTCAGGTTCTGGCCCTCTGAGCTCTGGAGCTCCGAACTGACCTCCCGATATGATCTCCTGGGATGAGCTCATACTTAGGATTAATTTTTGGTACCATCAGTTGCCCCCCAGCCCTTAGTCCAAGCGAACTTGGGTAGGGGCTGAGTTGAGGTTCAGTTAAGGCTGACCTCCACTTGCCGACCTCGGTCGACGTGCAAACAAGTTTTTGAAGGTTACAAGTAATCATTAACCCCCTCATTTCCCGCGCACGTTCTCCACTTTGTACAGTTAACTTTAAATGCCTTTGAATTGACAGTAACGACTCCCATTTCTCCCTCTCGAATTCTCTTATGTCAATCTCGCCATCTTCCTTCTTCTTAGCAGATTCTGACTCACCCAATTTACCGACGAATTTAGGGTTTTACTGAACCTCATCTCCCTTCAAATTGGTGTGTGGGGCTTGCTCGCTTCGAACTTTGGCTTGCTATTCTCCTTTGATTAGGTACGTTCTTGGCTCCCTACCTACTATTTTTTTTGTTCTAGATCCCTCGAGTCTGAGGTGGTTTCTTCATTTCTGGACTTTCTGATTCTGTTATTTTAGGAATCGAGGCCTTTCCTTGTGTCGTCTTCCCCTCTTTTTGGACCCCTATTCTACCGCTAGAATCTTCATTATCACGCACAGTTGTGTCGACCCCAGAGTTCTCAATGAGTGTTTTTATGAAATTCCTCCTCTCTATAGGTCTTTTAAGCTTCCATTTACCTGCCCAGCTATGTCTGCTTCCTGTGGTGCTACTCCTTCCTCTGTTTCCCTCTTCGGAGATCGATCTGTTGAAGAGGATTCTGACTTAGGAGCTGTGGGTGAGGAGATTGACAATTTCCCAAGCGTCGATTCTTTCGATGCTCAGGCACACACCGACAAGCCTCCCTCGACTTCCTCCCCTATGGTCAAAAACCCCGACAAAGGCAAGAGCAAGGTGAGTGGTGTAGGTATCTCTGCTCCAGGCATAGGGTCTGCCTTCAGAAATGCAGAGCTCGTGGGCCCTAATGAGGTCACTCTTTCTCTCATGAAGGTTCTTAGTGCTCATTATGGTTTCCCCCCAGGGGTTCAATGCTGGAGTCCAGACAAATTCACCCCATACGTCTCCCAGGTTCATAAGAAGGATTGCTTCTTCGTGGTTGCCTTTGAGAATGGTCTGCGCTTTCCTTTACACCCTTTTATAAAGGGTGTCCTTCAGCATTTCAATATCTGTCCTGCTTAGCTCTCTCCTAATTTTGGGGGGGTCCTGGTGGGTCTCCTCGTTTTCTTTAAGATCCACAAGCTTGGGGTTCCCACTATTTCCTTGCTCATGTATTTTTTTAACGTCAAACATACTACTTCCGAGGGCTTTTTATATATCTCCAAACGAACAAAGGCCAGAGTAATTATTTCTGACCTCCCGAGCTCCCACAAACACTGGAAAAAACAATTCTTTTACTTAGGGGACTCAATGGGAGTACAACTTTGCAGATAAAACAGATACTCTTCCAATCCCTAGAGCCTGGTCAGTCCCCGAAAACCTAGGTAAGTCCTTGCCTAAGGCTAACTGTGATCGGGTTTGGTGATTCTCTCTGACTCTGCTTTGTTTATATTGTTTCCCAAGTGAACGCCCTGAGCTCAGTGGAGAGGACGAACGGGTGTTGCTGAGGTTAGAGAAGAGCGTTACAGCAAAATACTCTGAACTCATCAGACCTTGGGTTCTTGTAGAGCAAGGGTTCAGCCCCCCATGGGTGATAACAGAATCTCCTACTCCTCTTTCTGTCGAAGCTCCTATTCCTCTTTCAGTTGTTACGGCTGAAGTGGCAGGTAGTGGTTCTCCTCTCCCTGTTCTCCTCAAATTTTCATTTCCCCCTTATTCCCTCTTAACTTGCCCATTTTGACTCTTTAGGTTCTTCCTCGATGGAGCCTACCCCCAAAGAACTCCAGCCTAAGGTAGCTCAGCTGAAGAAGGACAGGAGTGGGAGCAAACACAAGGCGGAGGTCGGTTCCGACAGTAGCCCTGTTACCCGAGCTAAAATGCAGAAATCGGGAGTGCCCCCCAGCTCCCCTGTCTCAACTACAGGAGCCTTTGTTAAACCATCGAGCTCTCCTACTTCAACTTCTAGAGCTCTTGCTCCCCCATTGAGCTCCCCACAAGTCACAGAGATCCCTCCTTTCAAAGGGGTTCTACAAGCTCCTGGTAGAGATCATGCGCAGGACCAGACCTCACCTTCATCATCTGAGGTTGAGAGGGCCCTGGGGTTGATTCCTCAACTCCAGTTTGCCTCTCCTCCTTTTGGACCATCTGAGAAAATCTCTCAGCCATCTCAACCGAGCTCCAAGTTGGAGAAAGGGAAGTTCCCTAAAGAAGATGGGAACGAAGACTCTTTCTTCGATAACGTTGATCTTGCAGCTGGTGTCATTACTTCCATCATTCCTGATTCTGATGTTCTGAGGGCTGCTACTATGCCTCTTGAAAGCTCCATCAACTCAGTCCTTTATGGAACCACAGCTGTAAGTATATGTTATTTCTCTACTTAAGCTTCCACCTTATGCTTGCAGTTTTACGTTATTCCTTGTTTCTAATCGTATCTCTCCCCAGCTGACTATACATGTGAGGGGTTTGCTGAGTCGAATCCGCTCTCTGGAGAGCTCTGCCAAGGCATCCAAAGCGTTTGAACTTAAAGCCGCAGAGCTAACCTTTGCTAATGATGACCTCCAAGCTCAACTCCAGAGTCTTCAAGAGCACGCGGAGAAGCATGCTTCTACCATCAAGAGCCTGGAGGTGGAGAAAGAGAAGGTTGAAGAGGAAGAGAAAAGGAGCAGAGATGAGCTCAGAAAGGTCTCGGAGGAGCTCAAACTTAAGACCAAGGCTTGGGTCAGAGCTAGCCAGGAGAAATTTGAGGCCATGGGCTCTTATAACAGCATGAAAAGAGAATACAGTGTATTGGCAGAGGCACACGATGCCACACTAGTTGAGCTTGAGGTTCAGAGAGCAACTGTTAAAGAGAAGGATGACCTGATAGTGAAGCTAAAGGATGATGTTATTACCCGGTGGGCTAAAGGGTGGATCGCTTTTTAGGACATAGCCGAAGAAACGTACCCTGATTTGGACTTCAACTTTGAGATTCCGGCTGAGGGGGAGGTAGAGGTTCCAGCTGAAAAGGAGGCAGAGGTGCCTAGTTCAGCAGGTGAGGACGGTGCCTTGGCCTCTCTTGCCTTTGAGGCTGCTCTTGCGGGTTCTGAGGTGCCTACCTCACTGGCTGAGGTCCAGGCTCAGAATATTCCCACCTCTGTATCCACTGTTACCGTGGACAACCCTGAGGCTTCTCTGACTCCTGTACCTGCTGACCTTCCTGCTGCTGCCCCTTTTTCTGCTGACCTAGTAACGAGTGATTTAACTGAAGTCGAGGTCTCTGCACAATTGATTATTCCAGAGATTTCGACTGTTACTTTGCCAGAGGCTTCAACTGTCATCCCGCCAGAGATTTCATCTGCTGATCCATCAAGCACTCCTACTGCTAAGCTGCCAGGCTCTCCTCCCCCTGCCTCTTCAGGGTCCTAGGAGTCCAGAACTTAGGGTAGATCTGTGTTGTTATTGATGTAAATGCTGAACACACTTTGAATTATTAATGTAAATGCTGAACACACTTTGTTTTTGTTTTTGGAGCTATTCAATACAGTCTACTTTTTATAGTCTACTTTTGATGGTGTAATTTTACACGAATGAGCAATGAGTTTGGGTTCAATGGTATGGGATGGATCTGAGCTACGAGGCTCATGAAATTGTGTGTGAGTGCTCTAGTTATCTGAGATGTGGTGTGTGTAACACATAGAAATATAGTGGTTCACCGGCTATTGAGCTCGGCTAGTCCACTCTTCAATGGAGTCTCTTGCTCCTAGAATCTATATTCATCTAGAAAATATTTCACAAGATGCCTTTGATGCCCGTAGGGTTCTCCGCCTTTGATTGAGGCGATGTACAATATTTATAGTGTAATTCCTATCTCTAAGAGATTTTTACCGAGATCTTTGTCCTTCATCCGTAGGATCTTCCTTGATTTTTGGGATAGAATCTTGGTTAGTTGAGAGTTTTGTGCCTTGATTCTAGCTTTCCATTGCTTTGAGGATGCTATTCACCAGCCAGCTGTTTCCCTTTCAATTTCCCGTTTGTTTTCTTTGAGCAGAGCTTGAGGTCTGGATTGCGGAGCCCTGGTTACTGTGTCTGACCTCCTTGTCTGACCTCAATGTCCGAGCTCATACTTAGAGCTTTTTTCTAGGTATCATCAACTTTGTTCTTCAATGCAGTCTACTCTGCTCTTCAATGCAGTCTACTCTGTCATTGTCACTGTTACCTTCATTGTTTTGCCTGGGTTCCCCTTGCCCCCCTTGCTTGGAGGAGTACCTTAGTCCTCCTTTTCAAGCAAGATTTATCAAACTTGGATGGGGACTAATGGAGAGCCAGAGCATAGACTTAACTGATGAGGTTTTGTGCTCTGGATTCCCCTTCCCTTTTTGTTTCGAGGTTACCTTTAGATCTCCTATTCTGCTGAGTTTGCCAAACATCTTTACCAAGGACTGCTGAACTAAGAGAGCTTTTGGGACCGTGAGATTTTACTTCTTGACAACTTGAAGCTAGCCTCACAACTTATGCTGCAGTTTATTGTGCTGGGCTTCTTTTAGCTTGCTGAGTTCTGGAGATGATTGAGGAATATCAGGGGAATGTTGAGGCCATTGGGGAGGATTTCTCTATCTCGCTCTTTGAAAGTAGGAGGCCTTTCAGAGCTCCTTAGGATGTGAATCTTGTGTGATACTGGTAGTCACACTTTTGGTTCCCTCCAGGGAGCATTGGGTAGCGGACTTAGCACTCCTCACGGTGACGAGAGGTTTGCTGGATTTGGAAAAGAGAGTAAGCAACTTGATGCTTGAGTTCTTCCAAAGGTAGATCTGCTGAGGTCATGTTGCTACATACATGAGAACTTTGATGACAAATGAGCCTGAGAAATACCAGTCCATTTTATCCAGGATATGAGTGTGGTTCTTTGGGATTGATGGTCTCGAAAAGATGTGCTGGAAATGCTAGGTAGCCATTCGATCTGACCTCAACCCAAAGAAATCTGAGGTGAGTTTCGTTCAGGTTGGGTCGAGCTTATACTGGTTTCCCATTACTTTGATCGCATTAGGGGGTCACCCTGTGCTGATTCATCTTTTTCTGCATTTACTCAACTGCTTTCCAAAACCGTAACTGCCATCATTAATTAGGAAACCAAAAAGACCGCCGACTCTATTTTCTGTGTGGTTCTTGGTTTCTTAAAAACTCATGATTTTCTTTAAAGCTTCCAATACCTCCTAGATTTCTTCCTCCCTTGCCGAAAGATTTCAAATTTTTTTTCTTGAATCTTAGAGATTACCTTCTATCCTCATTGTAATCTTGATGGCTGCCCCTGTTTCTCCCCTGTTCAAAGAACGCACTTCGTTTGGAATTGACTAGAAGTGGCATTCTCGCTACTTAACCCCTTCAACGATGAAGCCTTCAGACTTGGAAGACATCAAAAAGTGATTCTTCCCTGAGCTTGATTTGTCCCTACGAGTTCCGACTTCTGACGAGCCTTGTAACTACCTTCCTCGAGGGGAAGTTTGCTTTTTCGAGGGTGCCATGGACATGGGCCTTCGCCTTCCCATTCATCCTTCCATTGGGCGAGTCCTTGCGTACTATGACTTGTGTCCTTCTCGTCTCTCGCCCCTAGGCTGGGCTGCTATGATCAGCTTTTTCTTCTTCTGGCGTCTATACGGCAACGGTGGATTCCCTACTGTTGCAGAGTTTTCTTTATTTTTTTGAGATCGAAGAAGATGAGCTCCCCTGCTTCAGCTTCTTTCGTTGGAGGCACTTCAACTTACCCCCTTTGGTTCTTGACCTTCCTCTACTTCCTGAAGGGTGGTCTCTACGCTTCTTTTTTGCCTCCTGGAAGTCTTGGAGGTCTACCGAGCAGCGCTACCCTAGGACTAGAATTCCACGCTCTTGGGAGAGCTTCTCTCGTATAGGTATGTTCAGGCAGAGCTATCTCAACTAAATCCTGTGAAAATCCATTTTTATTATGTTTTCGTTATGCAGGTCCCCCTAACCTGGATTTGCTGGAGATGATGAATATTGATCAACTACTGCTTGTAGACCCCAAGCCTTTTTCAGATATGATGACGCCTGAAAACCTTTATTTGCTTGGCGCTGAGGCAACTGCTTGGGAGTTTTCTTCCTTTCCAGATTCTCCTTGGACTTCTCCCTCTGATTCTGACGAGGAAGGGGATGCAGATGTGTCCTCAAAGAAGCGCAGGAGGGATGGTTCTTCTTCACCTGATTCTTCTCTTGCCACTATTTTGTTTACCTCAGCAAGCAAGAAGCTTCTCAAACTGCTTTTTAAAACTGAAAAAGAAAGGGACGAGCTGAAAGAGGAGAACGCCCGCCTAAAGGGAGAGGTTGCTAAGCTGAAGCAGCAACTTAAAAAGGACTAAGAGCTCCTCTTTCTTGTGCTTTTTTTTGTTCAATGAACTGCCAGACCTTTTTGTAACTTTTGCATCCTTTTTTTTTTCTTTTGAATATTTGTGACTATGAATTCTGGTTCTGACAAGGTTCCACTTTTTGCGTACCCGTGGGTTGGAGCTCTTTAGGTTTTGTGAGCTAAAGAGCTCATCGTTTGTTTATGAGCTGAGGAGCTCATCTTGAGCTATAGAGCTCTTTTTTGTTTTATAAGCTGAAGAGCTTATCTTTTGCTTATGAGATGAGAAGCTCATCTTGAGCTATAGAGCTCTTTTTATAAGCTGAAGAGCTTATCTTTTGTTTATGAGCTGAAGAGTTCATCTTGAGCTTAGGAGCTCTTTTTTGTTTTATAAGCTGAAGAGCTTAACTTTTGCTTATGAGTTGAGGAGCTCATCTTGAGCTATAGAGCTCTTTTTATAAGTTGAAGAGCTTATCTTTTGCTTATGAGCTGAGGAGCTCATTCCTCGCTTTATGAGCTGAAGAGCTCATCGTTTGCTTTTTAACTACTTTTGGGAAGCCATGCAAGGATGAATCACGAATTTGCTTATTTTTATTGGGAATAATCTCATTACAAGGAAAACTTACTGAAAGAACTTCTTAAGATGCTCGACATTCCAAGAATGAGGTAGGACCTTTCCTTCTTCTGTTTGTAACTTATAGTTCTCAGACCTAATTATTCTTGAAACGATGTTGGGGCCTTCCCAATTTGGCCCTAATTTCCCATGCGTGGGATGCCTTCTTGCAAGCAAAAGCCTCATAAGCACCAGATCTCCTACCTTGAAGCTTCTGTGCCTGACCTTCCTGTCATAGTACCTTGCGGTCTTTCTCTGATAACTCTGAATGTGTTGCAGAGCTCTTTCTCTCTTTTCATCAAGGAGATCAAGGTTTAGCAGAAGGCATTCATCATTGTGCTTAGACTCTGATAACTCAGTTCTGGGGGATAGGAATCCTATCTCCACAGGTGATACTGCTTCGGTTCCGAAAGCCAAAGCGAACAGAGTCTCTTGAGTTGAAATCCTGGGGGTTGTTCTGTATGCCCACAACACCTCTGGAATATATTCTACCCCATTTTCCCTTCAAAGACTCAAGCTTGGTCTTCAAGGCTGCTTTAATTGTTCTGATTGTCACTTCTGCTTGTCCATTCGACTGAGGATGGGCTGGGGCCGAGAAATAATTCTTTATCCCTATCTCTGTACAAAACTTTCTGAACTTGGGGTTGTCAAACTGCTTCCCATTGTCAGAAACAATTGCTCTAGGTACCCCAAATCTACAGACTATAGACTTCCATGTGAAATTCTGAACCTTCTGCTCTGTGATTGTTGCAAGATGTTCCACCTCTGTCCATTTAGTGAAATAGTCCACCCCAATAATGGCGAATTTACACTGCCCTACGCTGGTGGGAAGAGGGCCAAGAATGTCCAATCCCCATTGTTGGAAGGGCCAAGGGCTTACCACCGATGTTAGGAGCTCTGGTGGACAATGAGAGATGTTGGCATGTATCTGACACATCTTACACCTTTTAACCAGGATCGGTGGCATCCTTTAGCATAGTGGACACATAATATCCCTGCCTCAAGCCTTTTCCTGCCAGGGCTCGAGCTCCAACATGATTGCCACAAATTCTTTCATGTATCTCCCTAAGTATATAATTAGCATCCTCATCTCCTACACATTTGAGGAGAGGCATCGAGAATCCTCGCTTATATAAGTTTCCCTGCAAAATGGAGAATCTGGATGACCTTACCCTTATCTTTGCGGCCTCCTTAGGGTCTGTTGGCAAGACTCCGTTCTGAAGATATTCCCTCAAGGAGTCCATCCAAGTTGGTGGGGAAAGAACTGGGAACACTTATTCCTTTTCAACTCTTACCGATGGCTCCGCCAAATGCTCTACTGGTATCAACCTATCCAAGCTCTCCTGTAAAGCAGTTGCTAGCCTCGCTAGCGCATCTGCTCGAGAATTGTCTGATCTAGGGACATGTATAATCTTGACTTGCACAAACTTCCTGATCAGCTCTTGTACCTTTCTGAGGTAAAGGATCATTTTCTCGCCCTTAGCCTCATAAGACCCCTCTATCTGCTTTATCATGAGTTGGGAGTCACTGCAGATCTCCAACTGTTCTGCCTCCATTGAGTGAGCAAGATTGAGCCCTGCTATAACAGTCTCATACTCCGCCTCATTGTTTGAGGCCTTAAACCCAAACCTAAGTGCATATTCAGCATCTATTTCGTCAGGTGAAGTCAAAATTAAGCCAGCACCGCTAACTTGGGTGTTGGCAGCTCCATCTACTGAAAGTTTCCATGTGGGGAGGTCAGGTACCAGCTGCATGGCCCGCATGGGTGTTCTTGTTGTGAATTCTACGATAAAATCTGCCAGTATTTGTCCTTTGATGGCTGTTCTTGGCTTGTACCTGATATCGAACTCACTGAGCTCGACGGCCTATTTAACCAGTCTACCCGAAGTCTCTGGTTTACGTAATACTTGCTTCATCGGCTGATCTGTAGGGATCTCGATAGTATGAGCTTGGAAATATGGCCTAAGCCTCCTGACAGTCGTAACTAAGGCTAAAACAAGCTTCTCCATCTTTGGATATCTCTCATCTGTCCCCTCAAAACTCTGCTACAATAATAAACTGGTTGCTGAGCTCTGTCCTATCGAGCTCTGTCCTATGGAGGTAATTACGAAATAAATTTGAGAATTTGTTACATGACAACAATGACTTAATGTCACTATCACAATGAATATTTTCTCGTTATATAGATAATACCCAGAGTCAAAAATTCAGTCCAGCTCAGTAACATGGACCATTTTCTACCATACTTATCCCTTCTCACTAATGAGAATCAATATCAAACATCATTTTTTTCAAGGCCAATAATTCAAACACTTTATAGGCAATCCAAGGTTTGATTTTAGGGATGCCAAACATACTGATCCATCAATCTCCTTTTGAGGGTCTTCCTGCAGGTTCCCGAAATGGTGGCCATCCACAAAAGATTCCTCATTACTCATACTTTTATGACCCTCCGGATATTGCGCCATATGTGGATGTGCTAATATGGGTCTAACAATGGTATGAAAAAAAATAATTTTTTGATAATTTATTTCTATTTTTCACCAGTTAAAATACTAATTTTTCTGAATTTTATTCATTCTCTTTATTTTATTTAAGATCAACGATACCAAATAAATCAACACAAAATCTACAACTATGATCTTTTTTTTATGGTACCGTAATATGCATTTTTGGTATCATAATCATATCCACGGATACGGATACGAGATACGGATACGGCGATATCCGACAAAATCTAAAAAAGTAGGATACGGGTACAGCCAAGATATGGCTATAATAAAATATATTTAATATTTTTATTATTTTCAACCAACTTAATACTTATATATTTTGGTAGTTTTTTAACATATAATAAGAAAAATTAGTAATTCTTTTTAATTTCAAGAAAATATATATCGTGTCGTTGTGGTATATTCACAAAGTGAAGTGACTAATTAAAGGAATCAAAGCTAATATATTTACCTAGTATTTAGAAGTAATTTTTCTAAGATTATAATGAAATAGTTTTATTTTATGCTCTTTTGACATGAGATAATACTTAAAAAATACTCATGTACCTTTGAAGTAATATGAATTTTTTGTTAATGTATTGTATGGTATGTGAATTCGAAAAGAGATGTTAAAAGTTCAACTAAAAAATTATATATGTTGCTCGACTATAAAAGTATCTGTGAAATATCCTAATATTTAATTATTATCGGATACGTAGAAGGTGTATCCGATACGGGTACGTCAATCTCAACGAAGTAGCCGTGCTTCATAGCTCGTAATGTAAGAAGATATATTTGTTCCTAAGTAGAGGGTAAATAATCTGAATGCTTTGCTCTTTTGGGTTTTAGAGGACAAAACAAAGAATATGTTGTGTTTGTGTAAAGAAAATAAGATGATAAAAAGAAACCACTTATATAATAAAGTAGTTTACAATTCAAATTTCAAAAGATAAACAAAATAATTTTTGTTTTTCGCGTTTCAAATCGCTTTAAATTTTATTTTAAAGTTAATCTAACGGCTAATATTAACACCATAAATTTAATAGGAAAAATAAAGTCTTAAGGGTGTGCTTGGAGTGACTTTTTAAAAGTACTTCTAGAAATTATTTTTCATAAGCACTTTAAAAAAAAAAATAGTGTTAGAAACCGCCTCACCATTACCATTACCTCTACCACCACCACACCCCCACCACCACTACCTTTACCACCACCACCATCGCCACCACCACCACTGCCACCGCTGCCACCGCCGCCACCGCCACCATCGCCGTCGTCGTCACCACTGTCGCCGTCACCGCCACCACCACCACTGCCATCGTCATCGCCATCACCACCACCACCATAGCCACCACTACCACCACCGCCACTGTCGCCCCCGCCGCCACCGACGCCGCCGTCGCCGCCACCACCGCCACTGCCACTACGACCACCACCACCACCACCACCACCACCGCCATCACGGCCGTCACCGCCGCCGCCGCCGCCGCCGCCGCCGCCACCATCGCCACTATTGCCGCCACCGCCACTGCCACTGCCACTGCGACCACCACCGCCATCGCCGCCACCACCGCCGTCACCGCCCCTGTCCCCGCCCCCGCCCCCGCCCCCGTCATCGCCACCGCCATTGTCGCCGTCGCCGTCGCCACCGCCATCGCCATCGCTGCCGCCACCACCACCACCACCACCGCCATCACCACCACCATCGCCACCACCACCACCATCACCACCGTCGCCACCGCCATCATCACTGTCGCCGCCGCTGCCACAACCGTCGCCGCCGCCACCATCATCGTCGCCGTCGTCGCCACCACTGCCGCTGCCACCGCCATTGTTGTTGCCACCGCCACCGCCACCACCACCATGGTCATTGCCACCCCACCACAACCATCACCGTCTCCTACCACCACCACCTCTCACCCCCACTACAACCGATATTTAAATTCATTTATCTCTCCTTTATATTTGTGATTTGATTTTAAATATGAATAAAAATATGTTTATTGTTTACCATTTTTTATTACTCTGTACCTTCAAGCACAAACAATAACTAATATTTTTATAAAATAAAAACCATTTATAAAAATGGAGTCCATTTGGTCATTGATCACATTATTAATGTAATAGACAATGCTTTTATATTTGTATTCCACATAAAATTCTAACGAAACTCTTATACACGTTGTTCGATTTATTACTGCCGTGATTGTCACTTTGTTTTGATCAGTGCCGTGGTCGTCACTTCAAAGCTTCTCTTTGTACGTCTCTTGGTTCAGCTATGGTCACTGATTATTGGAGCCAACCAAGCTCAATTAGAATCCCTCTATTCCACCATTTATATATGACTTTTTGTAGAAATATCCTTACACTTGCTTGGAATTTCAGATTACTCTTCCAAAACATTCCACAAAAGGAAGAGAATTTTCAAAGACTTGGGCTTGTGGAAAAAAGAGAAAACGTAAAAAATGGGGGTAGAAAAGAAAGGTATGATACACAACAACGTCAACATCTCCATCACTCCGACAAGAACATAAAGTACAATATCTTTGGAAGATATGAAGGAGGAATTCAATTTTGAAACGTTTTAACATTAATTTCAACGTAAGTCTTCACACACTGGTCCCTTGACATACACATTTTCTTCACAATATGGACTGAATTAGGATTCTTTCTTCACAATTTTCTTCACAATATGGTAAAGTCCTCACTTCTACTTAAGCTTCTTGCTACAATATTGCAGTGCAAAAGCTAGTGAGCTGTTACCTTCCCAGAAGAGAAAAAAAAAATAGTGAGCAGTTCCACTATAAGCAAAGCTGGCCACGGATTGAGCTGTGACGTACTCGATTTGTATTGTACAATATTTTTTTTTTCTTTGGATTAGATTTGGATGAGTTTAAAATATGTTGTGCGATGAATGTCCAAGGCTCATCCATACGTACCACTCCGCACCCCCACTTCACCACCCCTTAAGGGTAGAACATCCTCATTTGGGTCTCACCCCGACCCAAGAGATGTGAGCTTGACCTATTGCTTTTGTATTGAGTATAACAACATAATTTTAAAATGTGTTGTACAATGATAACCCAAAACTCCTACTTGTGTACCGCTCTAAATCAAATGGATAACGTCTAGATGTTGCTATGCCTCAAATAAAGTGATCTAACTGGTTTAGACAGTGATGAAGAACTTAATGAGAGCATCAATGTTGGCTCACCGAAAAACATATTTGATCACGTGATATTATGATTGATCATAAGTTACAAGTTACAATTCATAAAAAGAAGTTATAATTGTTCACAATATTTTATAATTAATAATGAATTATTTTATGCAATTACAACTTAAAATTTGAAAAGGATAATTAAGTTGATTTTTAAAATTATAAATTTTGGTAAGTTACCCATTTTTTTTGTTTTTTTTTTTTTTAGGTATCCTACGGTATCCAAAGATGTATCAGTTGAGCTGTAAATTGGTGTCACTGACTCAGCCAGCCAGCCATATGAATGTCATTTTCATACCCATCTGTTCTGGTGTCGAGTCTTATCCATTAGACCCAATGGCCAGAGCTTACTTCCCAGGAAGGGAACGTAAGTACAATGCCTCCTGTTGCTTCAAATGAGATATTCCTCTCCACTTGTGTTACTTCTTGGTTGTTTCTCAGTTAAAGTTGTCCCCTGTACTTTTTTTTTTTTGTGAAACTATAACAATCTTCTCTGGACTGCAGCAATGTTGGGATTTATATATTTAAGGAAAATGTTATACCTATCAAAAAAAAATTATCAAATTTTTCATATTAAATGATGTGACATAATTTTCATCATTGAATATTAATGGGACTCACTTATCTAATAATAAAAAATTGTGCCACATCATTTGGGATAAAGATTTAACAAAAAATTTTGGTAAGCATAGCATTACCTGTTATCTAATTATAATCTCATGCTGCCTTAGAATGAGTTTGGAACGTTAAATAAAATTCCAAAATTTTATTTTTATAAACCTCAAATAGACCAGTCCATCAGGTCCAAATTCAAGTTGAACATATAAACTTAGAGTATGTTTGATTTCGGTATTAAAGGGGTGAATTGATTAATTCAATTCGGTAATAATATAATACTAAGTTTGGATTAAATTATAACGACTCGGGATTAATTTTAATTAATCTTGATCCGGTTCACTATTGTCATTTAACATCTAATATTATGTAATACTTAATACCATGTAGTAGGTGATATTATTTTAACAAGTTAAGTATTAAAAATACAATAGTTTTATTATCTTTACAAACTTAGAGTCACACCTTATATAAAAGTTATATATTATGTAAATTCTTACCCTCAATATTTTTTTTTACATTTTTAATTTAATACCATGCACTATTACTTAATCCAAACATAAATTTAGTATTATAATTATAGATTTGTATATTATCTCAACCTTGATCTAAACTTGGTATATAAAGATAAGATTAAATATAGTACTCTTGTTAACATCATTTTATAGATTGTATGAGACTTAATTACTTAATCTCATCCAATAATGCTACACTGATCAAATTTTGAGACTAAATTAAGAGCCCAAATGGCATGGCAGTTGACTTGGACTTCTTTATTTGATGACATGTCATTTGGACTCTTAATTTGGTCCCAAAATTTGGTCAACATAGCATTACTGAATCTCATCATTTATTTGTACCTGAACTAAACATGCTTTTAAATGACTTAACCTGACTTAATTAAGTCATTTAAATTACTCATGCCGAGTAATGTTATATATCCTAAATTTGTATCCCAAATGTGCATCCCAAATCAATAAGGATGGTTGGATCAGTGGGTCCCAATTAAAAAAGTTGATGGGATTCACTCATCCAATGGTTCTCATTCATTTGAGATACAAATTTTGGATACAAATTTGGGATATAAAACATTACTCATGCTTTAAATGACTTAATTACTTACGAGCAATGTTATGTATCCCAAATCTCCAACCCAAATTTTCATCCCAAATCAAGGGAGATCATTGGATCAGTGGGTCCCATTTAAAAAAGTTAATGGGACTCACTCATCCAATGGTCTTCCTTCATTTGGGATGAAGATTTGGGTTAGAGATTTGAGATACATAGTATTTCCCATTACTTAATCTCTCCTTTATTTGTACCTAAACCAAACATGCATTTATTACTTAATCTCATCATTTATTTGTAATTAATCTCATCATTTTATAGTACTCTTCTTAGTGGCCATAAGGAGGTGCAAATTTAAATGACTTAACTAGGGATGTCAGTGGACCGAAGCGGGGGCGGGGAGTGTAGTCTCCATCCCCGTACCCGCTTAAAAAAACTCCGTCCATCTTCGGTCCACCCCCGTTAGCGGGTATAATTTTCATCTCCATCCCCGTCCGCAGGTAAATTTCTAATCCCCGCCCCCGTCCCCGCTTCCCCCGTCCCCGCTCAAGCCCAAGCCCAAGTCCAAAAGAAACTTATATTTTTACTGGACCTATATAAAAAATAACCAAATTGGTGATAATCAAAAGAAACTTATATTTTTACTGGAGCTTACTGTTAAGGCAAGAAGTTGGACTTTTGAGTTCTTACTTCCAAGATGCTTTTTTATGCCTTTTACAACATCATTTGATTGCCTGGTGAAACAACAAAACGAATAAAAATATGCAAAACTTATAGATCGAAAAAAACAGGATCAAATCAAAAAATACTAAAATACAGATAAAACATCTTAAAAGCAAAAGAATCAAGGTGATTCTTTGTTTGAATGACTTTATGCAATATAACATGAAAGGAACGCCTTACATAATTACCCATAAAAGAAACAGATTACACATGATAATGATAGAATGCTCTCAATATATGCAAACCCAGACATGGTAGCCAATTGAAATCATCAAGATTTGAACATATATTCAACCATCCACTTGCTTCAAACCCACTCACAATTTCTGAGACGGAAACATCGATAACTTCAATAAGGTGTAAATTAAGACTTTATTTGTCAAACCTATTTACTTGTGTAAATTAAAACAGCGCAACCACGTAAACAGACTATCCAACTATTAGATTTGAAAACTCACCGAAAAACTTAGGGCTTTAAGAGTATTTATATATATAATATATATATTTTTATTTATTTATTTAACGGGTAACGGGGACGGGACGGGGTAGGGACGGGGCGGGGATAAGGGTAAGTCCATCCCCGCTTCCATCCCCGCACGGGGTTTATACGGGTATCCCCGTATACGTCCACCGTCCAATACGTATAGTCCATCCCCGGTCCAAACATGACGGATTTGGACGAATACCCGCTTTTCCCCGGTCCACTGCCATCCCTAGACTTAACCTGAACTTCATCCAAGTCCAACTGAAATACTCCAAATTCTGGTTCAATCTTAACTGTACATGAATTAAATTTTATTATATATACATTTTTATTGGCAGGCACTTGTCCATTATAACACCACCATTACTCCAATTCCGTAGTTGATTTCAATGTGAATTAATTGTAGCGGAGATTTCTAAAGTGTAGAGTTTATTTCAATTGATTTTCAATTTCATCATTTTAATTTTTGGAGTATTAAATATATTTTTTTGTGGTCACTCAAGCAGACAACATACAAATTGCTAACGGTTTTTGATAAAAAAATTTATCATGTGATATCTAAATATTGACAAAAAATATTTGGGTAGCTCTTGACCAAAATTTGGATAACTCATGATCAAAACTGTGTAATTTGGGTAGAAATTTAGTCAAGAGATATCTAAATTATTTTTTTTTCCTATATTTAGGTATTTCGTCACAAGTTTATAATAAAAAATTGTTAACAATATATACTGTCTACTTGAGAGATCGCATAAAAAATATATTCAATATTTCATGATTAAAATAATGTAATTAAATTATTGAGATTGAAATGAGACAAACCTCATAATTTAGAGATCTCCGATGTAATTAATCATTTCACTGTTATCTTTAAAAACTGACAACATATTTATTTTGGGACTTGGCTTGGGTACCGAAAAGGTAAAAATCGGTACGATACCGAAAAATTAAAAGAACTGAATGCTCGCCACGTGTACACTTCAAAATTCATAAAAACCTATAACCGGTTTTACCAGTTTCGATATATACTTTAAAAAATTTAAAATGATGATTATTCATTATATTTAAACATGAAATAAAAATATAAGAAAAAATGTACAAGTTAATGAGTGAACATGAACATAAACCCCTATACACTTTAAAAATAAGTGATAATAGAAATTAAAATAATAATTATTTATTATATTTAAACATGAAATAAAAATATAACAAAATCAAAATCATCATCATCATTTATTAAAATTAAGATTGAGATTATAGTAAAAAAAAAAAAAAAACTGAGACGACGAAGAAGAAGATGGAGTTGCAAAATTATTTTTGTTCCTATGAATAGATTTTAAATCATCATCATTTATTAAAATTAAGGTTGAGATCATACTAAACTTATATTTAAAAAAAATAAATACATTTTTTGGTTATTTGCTTAAATTACACTGGTACCATTAACAGTAAAATTGGTTAAGATTATCACTTTTTTGGTTAATAGTACCACTTTTATGGCTGAAATTACCACTTTTTTGGATAACATTACCACTGGTTAAAAGTACCTCTGTTTTGGTTAAGATTACCACTTTTTTGGTTAAGAATATAACTTTTTTGGTTAAGATTACAACTTTTTTGGTTAAGGGTACCACTTTTTTGTTTAAAATTAACACTGTTTCGATAAAAGTACCACTTTTTTGGTTAACATTACCACTGTTTTGGTTAAGAGTACCACTGTTTTCGTTAAGAGTACCATTTTTTTTGTAAAGATTACAACTTTTTTGGTTAACAATACTACTGTTTTGATTAAGAGTACCACTGTTTTGGTTAAGATTACCACTTGTTTGGTTAATATTACAACTTTTTTGGTTAAGAGTACCACTTTTTTGGTTAACAATACCACTGTTTTGATTAAAAGTACCACTTTTTGAGTTAATATTACCATTTGTTTGGTTAAGAGTACCACTTTTTTGGTTAATTTTACCACTGTTTTGGTTAAGAGTACCACTTTTTTTGTTAACAATACCATTTTTTTGGTTATGATTATAACTTTTTTGGTTAAAATTACAACTTTTTTGATTAAAGGTACCACTTTTTTGGTTAATTACCACTGTTTTTTCTAAGAGTACCATTTTTTTTGTTAACATTACCACTGTTTTGATTAAGAGTACAACTGTTTTGGTTAAGATTACCACTTTTTTGGTTAAGATTACAACTTTTTTGGTTAACATTACCACTATTTTGGTCAATAGTACCACTGTTTGGTTAACATTACCACTGTTTTGGTTAAGAGTACCACTGTTTTGGTTAAGATTACCACTCTTTTGGTTAAGATTACAACTTTTGTGGTTAACATTACCACTGTTTTGGTTAAGAGTACCACTGTTTTGGTTAAGATTACCCCTTTTTTGGTTGAGATTACAACTTTTTTGGTTAAGAATACCACTGTTTTGGTTAAAATTACAACTTTTTTGGTTAAGATTACAACTTTTCTGGTTAACATTACCACTGTTTTGGTTAAGATTACCACTTTTTTGGTTAAGAGTACCACTTTTTTGGTTAACAATACCACTGTTTTGATTAAAAGTACTGTTTTGATTAAAATGTAATAATTTTAACTTAAACTAAAATATAACCCAAAAAAATGGCAACGTAAAATAGTGGTGAACTTAGATAACCTAATCTAACATCCTAATATTTTTAACTTAAATTTAATGTCAATCAACAACCCCAAATATTATAAATTTTTTAGTATATTTTTATTTAGTTTTAAATAAGATAAATAATCATCATTTATTAAAACTAAGATTGAGTGGTAGTCTTTTCATAAAAAAAAAAAAAAACTGGGAAGATGAATGAGAAAGATTAAAGTATGGAGTTGCAGAATTATTTTTATCTTATCAGATTATAAAATCATCATAATCATTTATTAAAACTAAGATTGAGATTATAGTAAATTCATAAAAAAAAAAACTCACACGACAAAAAAGAAGGAATAAAGAAGAAGATGGAGTTGCAAAATTAAAACGAAGGTTAAGATTATAGTAAACTTATATTTAAAAAAAATAAATACACTTTTTTTTTTGTTAAGATTATCACTTTTTTGATTAAAATTAAAAGTAAAACTTTTTTGGTTAACAGTAACATTTTTTTGGTTAATATTATCACTTATTTAGTTAAGAGTACCACTTTTATTATTAAAATTACCACTTTTTTGGAGCGCTCATAGCGATCCACTATTCACTTAAGGATCAAGTTTGCAAACCAATCTGGATTGGATCCCTACTATTCTTTGAGCGCTCAAACCAGCAATCAAGTTTGTCCAATAAATTTAACTTATACCCCTAAATTATCACATTTTTTAAATTTTTTCATCATATTTTTCATATTATACCATCAACTATATAATTAGTTTCATATTACCCCAAATGTTTTTACCTATTTTAATTTAACACCGGTCTACCAAAAATTATAACTTTGTTATAATTTATTTAGCGTGAAAAATATAATAATTTTAACTTAACCCAAAATATAACCCCAAAAAAAAGTAATTTTACCCAAAAAATTGTGGCAGTATGTAACATTGTAATAGCCAAAAAAAATGTGCTAAACTTTAACATATAATTTTATACAATTAAAATTTAATTTATCAAATTTACATTCAATTCATCAAATTAACACCAAATTAACAATAAATTTCATCAAATTAACATTCAATTTTTTCTAATAAGCATTTAGTTCACTAAATTAACATTCAAATTCAACTAATTAACATTAAATTAATCAAATAAACTTTTCATTTCATTCAATTAATACTCAATTCATCAAATTAACATTCTAATTATCAAATTAACTTTCGAATTTATCAAATTGACATTCAATTTCATCAAACTAACATCTAATTTATCAAATCAACATCAAATTAACATGTAATTTCACCCAATTCAAATTTAATTTATCAAATTAACACCAAATTAACATTCAATTCGTCAAATTAATATTCAATTCATCAAATTAACATCAAATTAACAATCAATTTCATCTAATTAACATTCAATTATTTCTAATAACCATTTAATTTACCAAATTAACATTCAAATTCAACTAGTTAATATTAAATTAATCAACTAAACTTTCAATTTCATTCTATTAATACTCAATTCATCAAATTAACATTCAAATTATGAAATTAACATTCCAATTTATCAAATTGACATTCAATTTCATCAAATAAACAGCAAATTAACATTCAATTCATCAAATTAACACCAAATTGACAATAAATTTAATTTCATTAACATTCAATAATTTCAAATAACCATTTAATTCGTTAAATTAACATTCAAATTTAACTAGTTAATATTAAATTAACAAATAAACTTTCGATTTCATTCAATTAGCACTCAATTCATCAAATTAACATTCAGATTTGTCAAATTGACATTAAATTTTATCAAATTAACAAGTAATTTCATCCAATTAAAATTTAATTTATCAAATTAAAATTAAATTAACATTCAATTCATCAAATTAACACTAAATTGACACTCAATTTCATGAAATTAACATTCAATTTTTTTCAATAAGCATTTAATTCACTAAATTAACATTCAAATTCAACTAGTTAACATTAAATTAATCAAATAAACTTTCAATTTCATTCTATTAACACTCAATTCAACAAATTAACATTCAAATTATCAAATTAACATTCCAATTTAGCAAATTGACATTCAATTTCATCAAATAAATACCAAAATTAATATGTAATTTCATCCAATTAAAATTTAATTTATCAAATTAACACCAAATTAACATTCAATTAATCAAATTAACACCAAATTAACAATCAATTTCATTTAATTAACATTCAATTTTTTCTAATAATCTTTTAATTCACCAAATTATCATTCAAACTCAATTAGTTAACATTAAATTAATCAAATAAACTTTGAATTTCATTCAATTAGCACTCAATTCATCAAATTAACATTCAGATTTGTCAAATTGACATTAAATTTCATCAAATTAACATTCAATTTCATCCAATTAAAATTTAATTTATCAAATAAAAACTAAATTAACAATCAATTCATCAAATTAACACTAAATTAACACTCAATTTCATCTATTTAACGTTCAATTTTTTTAATAAGCATTTAATTCACTAAATTAATATTCAAATTCAACTAGTTAACATTAAATTAATCAAATAAACTTTCAATTTCATTCTATTAACACTCAATTCATTAAATTAACTTTGAAATTATCAAATTAACATTCCAATTAACATGTAATTTTATTCAATTAAAATTTAATTTATCAAATTAACACCAAATTAACATTCAATTCATCAAATTAACACCAAATTGACAATAAATATCATTTCTTTAACATTCAATATTTTCTAATAAGCATTTAATTCGTTAAATTAACATTCAAATTTAACTAGTTAACATTAAATTAATCAAATAAACTTTCAATTTCATTCCATTAGCACTCAATTCATCAAATTAACATTCAGATTTGTCAAATTGACATTAGATTTCATCAAATTAACATATAATTTCACCCAATTAAAATTTAAATTATCAAATTAAAACTAAATTAACATTCAATTCATCAAATTAATACTAAATTAATACTCAATTTCATCTAATTAACATTCAATTTTTTCTAATAAGCATTTAATTCGCTAAATTAACATTCAAATTCAACTAGTTAACATTAAATTAATCAGATAAACTTTGAATTTCATTCAATTAGCACTCAATTCATTAAATTAACATTCAGATTTATCAAATCGACATTAAATTTCATCAAATTAACATTCAATTTCATCCAATTAAAATTTAATTTATCAAATTAAAACTAAATTAACATTCAATTCCTCAAATTAACACTAAATTAACACTGAATTTCTTCTAATTAACATCCAATTTTTTCTAATAAACATTTAATTCACTGAATTAACATTCAAATTCAACTAGTTAACATTAAATTAATCAAATAAACTTTCAATTTCATACTATGAACACTCAATTCATCAAATTAACATTAAAATTATCAAATTAACATTCCAATTAACATCTAATTTCATTCAATTAAAATTTAATTTATCAAATTAACACCAAATTAACATTCAATTCATCAAATTAACATCAAATTGACAATATTTCATTAACATTCAATATTTTATAATATGCATTTAATTCGTTAAATTAACATTCAAATTTAACTAGTTAACCTTAAATTAATCAAATAAACTTTCAATTTCATTCAATTAGCACTCAATTCATCAAATTAACATTCAGATTTGTCAAATTGACATTAAATTTCATCAAATTAACATGTAATTTCATCCAATTAAAATTTAATTTATCAAATTAAAACTAAATTAACATTAAATTCAACAAATTAACACTAAATTAATACTCAATTTCAAGTAATTAACATTCAATTTTTTCTAATAAGCATTTAATTCACTAAATTAACATTCAAATTCAACTAGTTAACATTGAATTAATCAAATAAACTTTCAGTTTCATTCAATTAACACTCAATTCATCTAATTAACATTCAGATAATCAAATTAACTTTCAGATTTATTAATGTGACATTCAATTTCATCAAATTAACATGTAATTTCATCAAATCAACAACAAATTAACATGTAATTTCATGCAATTAAAAATTAATTTATCAAATTAAAATATAATTAACATTCAATTCACCAAAATAATATTCTATTCATCGAATTAACTCCACAATAACACTGAATTTCTTCTAATTAACATTCAATTTTTTCTAATAAGATTATAATTCACCAAATTAACATTCAAATTCAATTAGTTAACATTAAATTAATCAAATAAACTTTGAATTTCATTCAATTAGAACTCAATTCATCAAATTAACATTCAGATTTGTCAAATTGACATTAAATTTCATCAAATTAACATTGAATTTCTTCTAATTAAAACTAAATTAACATTCAATTCATAAAATTAACAATAAATTAACACTCAATTTAATGTAATTAACATTCATTTTTTTCTAATCAGCATTTAATTCACTAAATTAACATTTAAATTCAAATAGTTAACATTAAATTAACTTTTAATTTCATTCAATTAACACTCAATTTATCAAATTATCGTTCAAATTATTAAATTAAAAGTTAGATTTATCCAATTGACATTCAATTTCTTCAAATTAACTTGTAATTTCATCAAATAAAAAACAAATTAACATATAATTTTATCCAATTAAAATTTAATTTATCAAATTAACACCAAATTAACATCAAATTCATCAAATTAACATTCAATTTCGTTTAATTAACATTTAATTTGATGAATTCAATGTTAATTTGGTGTTCATTTAATAAATTAAATTTTAATTGCGTGAAATTACATGTTAATTTGATGAAATTGAATGTCAATTTGATAAATCTGAATGTTAATTTGATAATTTGAATGTTAATTTGATGAATTGAGTATTAATTGAATGAAATTGAAAGTTTATTTGATTAATTTAATGTTAATTAGTTGAATTTTATTGTTAATTTAGTGAATTAAATGCTTATTAGAAAAAAATGAATGTTAATTAGATAAAATTGATTATTAATTTGGGGTTAATTTGATGAATTGAACGTTAATTTGATAAATTAAATTTTAATTGTTTAAAATTATATGTTAATTTGGTGTTGATTTGATGAAATTAGATGTTAATTTGATGGAATTGAATGCCAATTTGATAAATTTGATAATTTGAATGATAATTTGCTGAATTTAGTGTTAATATAATGAAATTGAAAGTTTATTTGATTAATTTAACTTTAACTAGTTGAATTTGAATGTTAATTTAGTGAATTAAATGCTTATTAGAAAAAATTGAAAGTTAATTAGAAGAAATTGAGTTTTAATTCGGTGATAATTTGATGAATTGAATATTAATTTGATGAATTGAATGTTAATTTGGTTTTAATTTGATAATTAAAATTTTCATTGGATGAAATTACATATTAATTTGGTGTTGATTTGATGAAATTACATGTCAATTTGATGAAATTGAATGTCAATTTGATAAATCTGAAAGTTAATTTGATAATTTGGATGTTAATTTGATGAATTGAATGTTAATTGAATGAAATTGAAAGTTTATTTGATTAATTTAATGTTAACTAGTTGAATTTAATTGTTAATTTAGTGAATTAAATGCATATTAGAAAAAAAATGAATGTTAATTAGATGAAATTGATTGTTAATTTGATGAATTGAATGTTAATTTGATAAATTAAATTTTAATTGTGTAGAAAATTAAATGTTAATTTTGTGTTGATTTGATGAAATTACATGTTAATTTGATGAAATTAAATGTCAATTTGATAAATCTAAATGTTAATTTGATAATTTGAATGTTAATTTGATGTCTTGAATGTTAATTTGATGTATTGAGTGTTAATTGAATGAAATTGAAAGTTTATTTGAATAATTTAATGTTAACTAGTTGAAAGTGAATATTAATTTATTGAATGAAATGCTTATTAGAAAAAATTAAACGTTAATTAGATGAAATTGAGTATCAATTTAGTGTTAATTTGATGAATTGAATGTTAGTTTTGTTTTAATTTGATAAATTAAATTTTAATTGGGTGAAATTATATGTTAATTTGATGAAATCTAATGTCAATTTGACAAATCTGAATGTTAATTTGATGAATTGAGTGCTAATGGAATGAAATTGAAAGTTTATTTGATTAATTTAATGTTAACTAGTTAAATTTGAATGTTAATTTAACGAATTAAGTGCTTATTAGAAAATATTGAATGTTAAAGAAATTATATTTATTGTCAATTTGGTGTTAATTTGATGAATTGAATGTTAATTTGGTGTTAATTTGATAAATTAAATTTTAATTGAATAAAATTACATGTTAATTGGAATGTTAATTTGATAATTTCAAAGTTAATTTGATGAATTGAGTGTTAATAGAATGAAATTGAAAGTTTATTTGATTAATTTAATGTTAACTAGTTGAATTTGAATGTTAATTTAGTGAATTAAATGCTTATTAAAAAAAATTGAACGTTAAATAGATGAAATTGAGTGTTAATTTAGTGTTAATTTGATGAATTGACTGTTAATTTAGTTTTTATTTGATAAATTAAATTTTAATTGGATGAAATTGAATGTTAATTTGATGAAATTTAATGTCAATTTGACAAATCTGAATGTTAATTTGATGAATTGAGTGCTAATTGAATGAAATTCAAAGTTTATTTGATTAATTTAATGTTAACTAATTGAGTTTGAATGATAATTTGGTGAATTAAAAGCTTATTAGAAAAAATTGAATGTTAATTAAATAAAATTAATTGTTAATTTGGTGTTAATTTTATTAATTGAATGTTAATTTGGTGTTAATTTGATAAATTAAATTTTAATTGGATGAAATTACATATTAATTTTGTATTTATTTGATGAAATTGAATGTCAATTTGCTAAATTGGAATGTTAATTTGATAATTTGAATGTTAATTTGATGAATTGAGTGTTAATAGAATGAAATTGCAAGTTTATTTGATTAATTTAATGTTAACTAGTTGAATTTGAATGTTAATTTAGTGAATTAAATGCTTATTGGAAAAAATTGAATGTTAATTTCATGAAATTGAGTGTCAATTTAGTATTAATTTGATGAATTGAATGTTAATTTAATTTTAATTTGATAAATTAAATTTTAATTGGATGAAATTACTTGTTAATTTGATAAAATTTAATGTCAATTTGACAAATCTGAATGTTAATTTGATGAATTGAGTGCTAATTGAATGAAATCGAAAGTTTATTTGATTAATTTAATATTAACTAGTTAAATTTGAATGTTAATTTAACGAATTAAATGGTTATTTGAAATTATTGAATGTTAATGAAATTAAATTTATTGTCAATTTGGTGTTAATTTGAAGAATTGAATGTTAATTTGCTGTTTATTTGATGAAATTGAATGTCAATTTGATAAATTGGAATGTTAATTTCATAATTTGAATGTTAATTTGATGAATTGAGTATTAATAGAATGAAATTGAAAGTTTAGTTGATTAATTTAATGTTAACTAGTTGAATTTGAATGTTAATTTGGTGAATTAAATGGTTATTAGAAAAAATTGAATGTTAATTAGATGAATTGAATATTAATTTGACGAATTGAATGTTAATTTGGTGTTAATTTGTTAAATTAAATTTGAATTGGGTGAAATTACATGTTAATTTGGTGTTGATTTGATAAATTAGATGTTAGTTTGATGAAATTGAATGTCAATTTGATAAATTCGAAAGTTAATTTGATAATTAGAATGTTAATTTGATGAATTGAGTATTAATTGCATGAAATGAAAAGTTTATTTGATTAATTTAATGTTAACTAGTTGAATTTGAATGTTAATTTAGTGAATTAAATGCTTATTAGAAAAAATTGAATGTTAATTTGATGAAATTTATTGTTAATTTGGTGTTAATTTGATGAATTGAATGTTAATTTGATAAATTAAATTTTAATTGTATAAAATTATATGTTAAAGTTTAGTACATTTTTTTTGGCTATTACAATGTTACATACTGCCACAATTTTTTGGGTAAAATTACTTTTTTTGGGGGTTATATTTTGGGTTAAGTTAAAATTATTACATTTTTCACGCTAAATAAATTATAACAAAGTTATAATTTTTGGTAGACGGGTGTTAAATTAAAATAGGTAAAAACATTTGGGGTAATATGAAACTAATTATATAGTTGATGGTGTAATATGAAAAATATGATGAAAAAATTTAAAAAATGTGATAATTTAGGGGTATAAGTTAAATTTATTGGACAAGCTTGATCGCTGGTTTGAGCGCTCAAAGAATAGTAGGGATCCAATCCAGATTGGTTTGAAAACTTGATCCTTAAGTGAATAGTGGCTCGCTATGAGCGCTCCAAAAAAGTGGTAATTTTAATAATAAAAGTGGTACTCTTAATCAAATAGGTGATAATCTTAACCAAAAAAATGTTACTGTTAACCAAAAAAGTTTTACTTGTAATTTTAATCTTAACCAAAACAGTGGTACTCTTAACCAAACAGTGGTACTCTTAACCAAAACAGTGGTAATGTTAACCACAAAAGTTGTAATCTTAACCAAAAAAGTGGTAATCTTAACCAAAACAGTGGTACTCTTAACCAAAACAGTGGTAATGTTAACCAAACAGTGGTACTCTTGATCAAAATAGTGGTAATGTTAACCAAAAAAGTTGTAATTTTAACCAAAAAAGTGGTAATCTTAACCAAAACAGTTGTACTCTTAATCAAAACAGTGGTAATGTTAACAAAAAAAATGGTACTCTTAGAAAAAACAGTAGTAATTAACCAAAAAAGTGGTACCTTTAATCAAAAAAGTTGTAATTTTAACCAAAAAAGTTATAATCATAACCAAAAAAATGGTATTGTTAACAAAAAAAGTGATACTCTTAACCAAAACAGTGGTAAAATTAACCAAAAAAGTGGTACTCTTAACCAAACAAATGGTAATATTAACCCAAAAAGTGGTACTTTTAATCAAAACAGTGGTATTGTTAACCAAAAAAGTGGTACTCTTAACCAAAAAAATTGTAATCTTAACCAAACAAGTGGTAATCTTAACCAAAACAGTGATACTCTTAATTAAAACAGTAGTATTGTTAACCAAAAAAGTTGTAATCTTTACAAAAAAAGTGGTACTCTTAACGAAAACAGTGGTAGTCTTAACCAAAACAGTGGTAATGTTAACCAAAAAAGTGGTACTCTTATCGAAACAGTGTTAATTTTAAACAAAAAAGTGGTACCCTTAACCAAAAAAGTTATAATCTTAAACAAAAAAGTTATATTCTTAACCAAAAAAATGGTAATCTTAACCAAAACAGAGGTACTTTTAACCAGTGGTAATGTTATCCAAAAAAATGGTAATTTCAGCCATAAAAGTGGTACTATTAACCAAAAAAGTGATAATCTTAACCAATTTTACTGTTAATGGTACCAGTGTAATTTAAGCAAATAACCAAAAAATGTATTTATTTTTTTTAAATATAAGTTTAGTATGATCTCAACCTTAGTTTAAATAAATGATGATGATTTAAAATCTATTCATAGGAACAAAAATAATTTTGCAACTCCATCTTCTTCTTCGTCGTCTCAGTTTTTTTTTTACTATAATCTCAATCTTAATTTTAATAAATAATGATGATGATGATTTTGATTTTATAATCTCTTGAAGGGATAAAAATAATTCTGCAACTCTATATTCTTCTTCTTCGCCTGAGTTTGTTTGTTTGTTTTTTTTTTTTTGAATTTGTAAGTCACTGGGTAGCCGGTAAAAAGTTGTAGAGTTGATCAACGGTGGAAGTTCTTCCTTATATATCTACCGTTCATTTTTTTTTTCGGTACCATACCGAAAACTGGGTGGCGGTACCGTAGTCGAACCCTTTATTTTGTATCAAACACTATTATAATAGAGTAAAGACGATAAAATTCGAATTCACAATATTAAAGTTTAACAATAGAATAGTGATTGTTAGGGCAAGTGATAACATTAAAAAATAAAAAAATAAACATTAATGACCATAAAAAGAAGAACTGACTAGATTTATGGAGGCCAATTATGACATGAAAGAAATGGGGGCCTAATTGCACTGGTTCAGTTGAGTCAGTAATAGGAGCAGAGCAGTGGATTAAGACATAATGCGACCGCAGATGATGAATCTTTTGCTATCGGTCTGAAGAGACTTGCTTTCTATAGTGGCCCCAACACACAAGTAACAACAATCTGCAACTACGGCTCAAACATAGCAGCCCACATGGGTCCAACGTCATACCTAAAAATCGTACGTGTACCCTTTTAGATTGGTTTTATAATTTTTTATTATTTAATTGCTTTTACAATTAATACTTAATAGATTGTCTAAACTTAAATCAAACATTTACATTTACTAGTCAAATTCAACAAATATGAGTGATGAAAAATATGATAGATGAAAAAATAAGGATAGACATTCTATCTATAGGGAAAAGAAATACACTTTTTTCCCATTTTTCACTCATTGTAAGTAATCACAATCTTCTCATTGTAAGACTTTTATTTTCCACTCAGCTTTCCGCTCAAATTTGGACCATATTGTTTTTGGTGGGCATGATAGATGGTCTTTACATCCATTTTTCTTTTCCACCCATGTTTCTTTTAATACTAAACAGTGAAAAACCATTATTTCCTTCCGATTTTTCACTGCATCATACTCTCAATTTTCCGTCAAACTAAAGTAAAGAGTAAACGTTAAAGATAAGCAAGTAGATAGTCCATTACATCAAGTTTTTGAACCATGTGGTCAAATCTCTGTCACCATCTCTCTCTCTCTCTCTCTCCAATGCCAGATGCAAGGCATCTGTCCTTCGGCAAACGTTAGGCCTTGAGGCCTGATTGGATCTTGCTTAATTGTTGCCCTCCCACGTAGTATTATCTGCAAGCCAAGTGGGTTTAAGAAGCAGTTAATGGGGTCTTTGATATCAGAGACGGAGCCAATATTTTATCATTAGGGGTCAAATTTCATGTTAAATACTCATGGCTAAATCTTGGGTTGTGGCATGAAAATAAGTTAAGTCATTATTTAAGGTTATGTTTTCTTCGGGTATAATTTTTAAGAAAAGGTTATATAATATATAGTTTTGTATTTTTTGTGGTATCGAATTTTTAGAAAAAGTTCATACAAATTTTTGATAAATTATGTTTATTATAGATCATATTATTATTAAAAATTGGCCTTTTTTTATATAGTGTCTTTTTTGATACAAGCATTAACTAGTTCTTTTTTCGCACGAAATTTTTTAATGATTAAATTCAATCTAAATTTCTTTTTCTTTTTTTTTTATGTACAAAATTAAAGAATCTATCAAAAATCATCATCTATCTTGTTATGACACCTAATTTTGTTTTTTTTGGCTAAAAAAGTATATTATGTGTTTGAGGAAGAAACGAAAAGTATTAGTACAAATCTAACTAATTTGTGAGAAGTGAATCACAATTAAATATATGATTTTTAACTACTTTGAGAATATTTTGGTATGTGTAAGTTTTGTTGGACTATTCCTCACAAGAGTACCAACTGTATAAGCAAGAACGAGGGAGGGGGAGGGGTTTGGCAATTTCTCTAGACCGAAGGGAACTCCATCCAACACTTACCATTTATACAAGTGTTTGTGGAAGTACATGAGGGGCAATACAGTAGCTCTGCCCATGCTTGATAGTATTTATAAATTCATATCATAGCAAATTTACGAATTGTGTCAAGAATTATTAAACTTACGTGGGAGTTTGGTGAGTTTCATCGTTGCACTTATTTATGCTCAGAATCTAACGCCAATTAAGTAGTATTCTTTTTCATTTTCTACTGAATTTTATCTCCCTTTTTGTTATTATGTCTTGGCTAGAATGTACACCGCTAAAATCACACAATCTATGATTGGTATTACCGCATCATAAGTGGAAAACATTACCCATCTAAACTTCAGCAACATGGATCATGGGCCTCGAAGGAAATGGACTTTTTGGAAGCTGGTCCACAATTATGGACTTTTAGGACAAGAAAGACAGACGCGTTTTTTTTGGGACTTAAAGGACTACTAAAAGCATAAAGACTAATTCATCATTAATGAAATGAGCAATGCTATTGGGACATAATTAATGGACATAATGAGTTGTCATCAATAAAATAATAATGAATTTATTTAATGCTGCAATGGGATCCATCATTAAATATATTTTACTATCATTTCATTGGTGACAACTCATTATGTCTCCAAATTATGTCCCTCAATTATGTTCCAATAACATTAGTAGAATGAAATAAATAACTATATTACAAAAATGAATAGTAATAGCAAGACGGTGACAAAGTAAGAGTAACAATCACTTACATAGTAACACGATCATATTAACTGCAATGCCCACGTGGGTGGCGTGTAAGGGGCAATGTCTGGGAATGGATGTACTATAGAAAGTGACAGGATTGGCGCATAGAGTGGTAGTAAATTAGACAGTAACACGATTACAGTAATAACAACACGATCACAATAATAATAACACGATCACAATAACATGAATTTTTACTGTCATTATTCATCGCCACTGTTAAAATTCTACGGGATTACACAGTAACAACCAGTCACTATAAAAAAAAAATTGGACCTAAACAGTAAAATGAACTAAACAGTCACATGATTACAGTAACAATCATAGTCACTGTCAAAACTTTGTAGGCCTAGATAATAACGCGGTCTAGACAGTTACACGATCACAGTAACATTCAAGAAAATGTTATAAATCTCACGAGCACTTCAAATTTCGTAAAAGAAAAAGGCAAAGGTAACCAGGAGTTTGCGCCAAACAACTCAAGCTAACTTGCTTAATGCTACTACAAAACTTGAAACTAAAACCAAGGCTATAAACAGATTTAAACAATATTAAAAAGATTCCTCTTCAATTTTATTTTTTTAAAAAGAAAAAAATTCAAATGATTCGGAGTATTATCACTACCAAAATAGCACTTGCAGAGGATTATATGCCTCTTTAGTGACCACACAAAAAAAAAAAAAAAATTACTTCATCAATGCATCCAACTTTATGTGAAACAGCAGTGTTCAACCCTCAGTATCGAAAAATGGTGGCTGCAACAGCAGTGTTCAACCAGGTCTGGGCGCTTCCTCGTAAGCCTACATATCCATCCCGAGGAATCTCGAAATAACCATCGGCAATCTCATGCTGCAGATCCTTCGGATTCTTCCCATCTGACTAGCCCAATTCTTACTGGGTCTGGTCCAACTAATCAATTTTTTTTTTTTTTTCTTTTTTCTTAAAAGGGGTGCAACACGAGAACTTCTCAGGGGGTCACCCATCCTAGTACTACTCTCGCCCAAGCACGCTTAACTGCGGAGTTCTGATGGGATCCGGTGCATTAGTGCTGGTATGATCGCACCCAGTCCAACTAATCAATGGAGCTCAAATCAGTCACAAAACAGGTCAAGCCGAGTTCGAGAATTCAACCCAGTCCAAGGTCTAAGGAGTCCAAGAAGAATAGAGCATGTAGAGAGTAATCATCAGGATACCCACTCTCGAAAATCAAAGCTATCTTTATTGTACTTACCTTTTGTACAGGGGCAGAGCCAGAAATTTTGCTCAGGGTGGGCACTTTAATTATGCACTATAATTTTTTTCCGTCTAACCAATCACACTATATAACATATTTATATTTATTATATTATATTTGATATATGAAGTCCATTTAACATAAAAAATTCTAAAAAAAAAATGTATATTGCAAGGGGCGGAGCCATGAATATTTATAATGGAAGCAAAATATAACTGGTATAACAAAATATTTAGCCGAAATTAATACTAAAAAATTCAGTTCAATAATGAAAAAAAAACTCAAGAAACTGAAGGAACTGAACTTTTCGCGTGTTGAGCTTCTCTCGGTTTCTTCTTTTTTTCTTGTGGCTGGGCAGTGGGCAGCTAGGAGTAGGGGTGATAATCGAGCTGAATTCGAGCCTAATTCAAGCCTAATTTACACATAAATGAGCTGACTCGTTTGACTATTTACACATAAACGAGCTTAAAAAAATGTTCAAACTTAGCTTGTTTAACCGCCCTAGCTAGGAATGAGTGAGACAGAGAGAAAACAAAAAAGGAAAGATAAGATAGGTTTTAGTCAAGTGGGCCAAAAGTTTTATTTTTTAATGATAGATGGGCCAAAAGTTTGTTTTTAATATTGGGCTAAAAATTTTGTTTTTTTAATAGGTTTGGGTGAATTGTAATAGATCAAATATTTGATTTTTTAATAAGTTTGGGTAGATAATAGTGAGCTCAATTTTTTTTTGTTTTAAATGAGCTTAATTTTTTAATTATTGTGGGTAAATAATGTGGGCCTAATATAAATGAGGAGGGGGGGGGCACACATAATATATATGTATAAATATATAATACATATACCTCACTAATAAAAAAAAAAAAAATTTGAGAGGGGGCACGTGCCCACCCTGGCCCCTGCCTCCCTCCGCCTGTGCTTTTGTAGCTATCCTCCCCGATAAACTAGTGTCTTTACCCTTACGTCACCGACTCACCTAAGGGCTTCATGCCTATAAATTGTAAGCTCTCTTCATTGAGAGGGGCATCTCACTACACATTGAGCTCTACCTTTACACCCCACTACACATATAGATTTTCTCTCTCCTAACTATTGTATCTCTCCCATAGCTAACCATTGCTCTCTCCTCCGTTCACCTTACTTCATCAATAAAAGCCCTCCGGCCATCGTTGCCGTTTTTTAAAGTGGAGTAGATCACCCGGACCGAACCACTATTGGCTCAATATTTATATTATTGCCATTGATTACTCTATTAATTGTCTATTAATTACACTTTATCACACACTCGACTGTTGATCTTGCACAAGATTATTTTGTGCATTGTCAGTTTGGCGCCGTATGTGGGAAACGACTGAGTTTTCTACTACCTTATTACTCTCTTTTTACATCCATGGCAATCATGACCAGGTCAATGAATCAACAACCGGGAGACAACAACCTGGCCCCCTGGGAGGAGGCTCCGCCTCCCCTCGCACCCTCGGAACCATCCACTGTGGCGACTCCCATGGTCGAGGCAACAACTTATACAGACCATGCAGCTGCTGGTAAACCAGAACCAGCAAATCATTCAGTTGATGCTCGCCTCGGGAGACATCGCCCCTTAGCCTGTAGGAGGAGCACCAACGGGAGAAGCACAACAACCTCTCCACTCTGGGCACCAAGCTGCCCCCCACGGTGGAACCTTGCGCCAGAACACCCCTGAGCAACGCCCAGGCGCCCCTCGCCAGGATTCCCTCCTCAGCGCGCAGGAAGATCACATGTTCCCCCTCCTCATGTACCTGCGTAGGAGGACGAGGGAGAAAGCCAGTATGCCAATCATGAAAGCCATTACAACGACCTGACAGAGGATGTCCCTAAACAATGGGACGAGAAGATCAGGGAGGTGCAAAACCAACTCGGTGATGCCCTCAACTCCATCAAGGAACAGGTGCCCGAGACAGTGGAATACTTGGTGAGGCGCATTGATACCCCGTTCTTTACCGACATTGTCAATTACACCCTACCCTCGAAGTTCAAGATGTCTACCATCGAGATCTTCGACGGTACCAAGGACCCTCTGCATCATCTTGACACATATAAGTCTCTCATGTAACTCCACAACGTGCCTGATGAGATCATGTGTAGAGCATTCCCCACCACCTTGAAGGGACCTGCTCGACAATGGTTCGGGAAGATCAAACATCCAACATGTCCGAGTTGCTGTTAAGGCCACAAAAGTACATGAACGTCGAGGATGTCACCAAGGCCAGACAATGTGAGTCCTCCCACGGGGGCGAGAAAAGGAAGGACATACGTGAGGACAAGCCGGAAGCAGAGAACAAAAGGAATAGAACAAAGAGAATCTTTCTCAAGGACCGCCTTGATCCCCCGTCTCTGAGAGAATGACAAGCCTTCACGCCGCTCAATGCTTCCGTGGAGCATATCCTGTTCAAAATACAGGATGATCCTACAGTACGCTGGCTAGAGAAGATGAAGACCGCCTCGAACCGTAGGAACCCGAACAAGTACTGTCGTTTCCACTGCGACCACGGTCATGATACTGACGATTGTTTTGATCTTAAAAGGCAGATCGAGGAGCTCATACAGCGTGGCCAATTGAGGCAGTACGTTGCTGGCAGAGGACAAGTCCTGCCACTTGGCCAGAACTAGGACGACAGAGAATGCTAGCAACCCCTCGGAGAAATCCAGACAATCTAGGGGTTGCTAGGAGGATGAGGCGACTCCAACTCCGCTAGGAAAGTCTTGACCCACCTATAGGACACCAAACACCTGATGAGCTATAGCGGCTTATAAAAGTCAGAATATGACCTAACAATAAAGTAGGCAAAAAGACAAAAGTCGTCATACTCCCGACAATTAGTCACGGTTCCCCGAGCAACTATCATCAAGGCTTTCTCCATCACCATCTTCCCCTAGTGCCTCATATGGGACGAAGTCAGAGAAATCAACAAGCAAGGAAATCTGTCAAGCTCTTTATAACCATTAATAAAGGCGCCTGTAATGACCCTCTCAGCAACCTCCCTCATGATCTCCACCTCAATGGAATGAGCCTCTGTCACGGCAGCCCTTTTCTGAGTTATACGTAGCTCGGCCTCCAGCTTTGCGGCCCTCTCACGGGACGTCTGCAGTACTGACTTTGCTCTCGCGCAGGTAGTCTCCTTATAAACCTCTGCCACGGCAGCCCTCTCCCGAGCTATACGTAGCTCGGCCTCCAGTTTTGTGGCTCTCTCATGGGACGTCCGCAACTCTGACTTTGCTCTCGCGCAGGTAGTTTCCTTATAAGCCTCTACCACGGCAGCCCTCTCTCGAGCTATACGTAGCTCGGCCTCCAGCTTTGCGGCCCTTTCACGGGACGTCCGCAGCCCTGACTCTGTTCTCATACAAACATTCCCTTTATCAGCCTCCAGTTTCTCGGCCCTCTCGCGTATGCCAAAAAGCTCGGTCTCAAGATGCGCGACTCTCTCATGAACAATCTTCAACAGCTCCTCAGTAGTCTCTCGAAGTTTGCCTCTCTTTCACCAGATCCCTAGATGCCTCTCCAAGTTTTGATCGTTCTTGAAAAGAGGCAGAGAAAAGCGGCAGTCACCTATAATAATCCAAAAAGCAGAACATGAAGAAAAATAGACTAGTACAAAATCAAAGTTGGTTACCAAGGCAAACCCTCCATTGTGGTATTAATGCCTTTTGGACCTCAAAGAGCTAACCTCTCTAATATCCCCAAGAGTCACAAACCTTCAAAGCCACTCCTTAGCCAATCTCACGTCCTGCAGCATGGACTCAAAGCCACTACTAGAAGCAGGGCAGCTATATGGAGCTACAGTTCTCGTAGAAGACCGCATTGGAGTCTCAACTCCTACAACGGTACAAGGGCTAACATTGATGCACACAGGAGTTACAGTCTCGAAAGGAGTGAGGCACCACCGGATCCCGCCCCCGAGAAACAACTTGACCATCGGACGTCAACTAAAAAGCACTGGGGGCATCAAACCTCGCCCTCTTGGGAAGAGGGGATGACACATCACCCCAACTACCCGAGACGGAGTCTAAGCAACCCGAGACGACGCCCGAGCGACTCGGGACGACGTCCAAGCGACCCAGGACGGTGCCTAAACAATCCGAAATGACGACTAAGCAACTTGAGGCGACGCCCGAGCCACCCGGGGAGGGCGCCCGAGCAACCTAGGACGGCACCCAAGCAACCCGAGACGGCGCCCAAGCAACCTGAGGCGACGCCCGAGCCACCCGGGGACGGCGCTCAAGCAACCCGGGACGGCACCCAAGCGACACGAGACAGCCCCAAGCCACCTGAGACGGCGCCCCAACTACCCGAGACAGCGCCCGAGCCACCCGAGACGGTGCCTAAGTCACTTGGGGCGGTACCCAAGCGACCCAGGACGACACCCAAGCGACCCAGGAAGACGCCCAAGCGACCCGAGACGACGCCCAAGCGACCCGGGAACGGCGCCCCAACTACCCGAGACGGCACCCAAACGACCCGAGACGGCACCCGAGCCACTTGGGACGGTGCCCAAGCGACCAAGGACGGCACCCAAGCAACCCGAGACGGCGCCCGAGCGACCCTAGACGGCGCCTAAGCGACCCGAGACGACGCTCGGGCAACCCGGGACGGCGCCCAAGCGACTCGAGACGATGCCAAAGCAACCCGAGACGGCGCCCGAGCCACCTGAGACGACGCCCAAGCAACCCGAGGCAACGTCTTCTCCGTTGACACTTATGCCCAGGGTGTAGCCACCAACGAGGCCAGCCCCTCCCTTATCGGTGTCTTCAGCAACCCAGTGCGCTGGCACTACCCAGCCCCTTACTGGCGCCGCCTAGCGGCTAGCCTGTCACGCCTCCGCCTCTAGCGTCCTCGCTGATCGTCGACCCCTGGACAGACGTTGCCCATGGCTTCGCCGAAGCCTAGCCTGAGTCCTTCCTGCGCTCCTTGGTCTCGCTACCTCCTTCCTCATGGAATCGTCATTGGAGTCCTTCCCCATCGCCTCCAAGCTCCTAGTCTTCATCTTCTCGATCTCTTTTTGGTGAAAAATACTTTAAACCCTAGTCTTAAGGGAAAACTTCAAGAGAAAAAAAGAGAAGGAGGAAATGGAGTAGAAAGAGTTTATCAGAATTTCTATATACAAGCCCTTTAATAAGATTTTTTCCAGAAAAAACAAAGAACTTTTCCAAGCAAGACCAAAAACCCAACAAAAAGGAGGATTGGTAAATGCAATGAATGCCCAATGAAGGTGATTTCAATCAAAGGAAATCTCTGTAAAGATGAAGCTACCACCGTGCGGAACAAGAAACCTTTTTTAGATGAAGAGCCCCCTCAACCCCCTTATTCCGCAAGCAATCGGGGCTTAGGACATGGTGGGCAAATGACGAGCCCAATTCCTACTGGGTCTGGTCCAACCAATCAATGAAGCCCAAATCAGCCACAAAGCAGGTCAAGCCCAGTTCGAGAATTCAACCCTGTCCAAAGCCCAAGGAATCCAAGAAGAATAGAGCACATGGAGAGTAATCATCGGGATACCCAATCTCGAAGATCAAGACTATCTTAATTGTACTTGCATTTTGTAGCTATCCTCTCCGATAAACTAGTGTCTTTACCCTCACATCACCGTCTCACCTAAGGGCTTCATGCCTATAAGTTGTAAGCTTTCTCAATTGAGAGGGACATTTCACTACACATTGAGCTCTACCTCTACACCCCACTACACATATAGTTTTTCTCTCTCTTTTGCTATTGTATCTCTTCCGGAGTTAACCATTGCTCTCTCCCCCATTCACCTTACTTCATAAATAAAAGCCCTCCGGCAACCGTTGCCCTTTTTCAGAGTGAAGTACGTCACCCGGACCGAACCACTATATATCTGTGTGTTGACTCAATATTTACATTATTGCTATTGATTACTCTATTAATTGTCCATTAATTACACTTTATCACACACTCGATTGTTGATCTTGCACAAGACTATTTTGTACATCATCACCATCAACTGTACACTTAATAGAGACACAAGTACCTTCTTGGTTTTCTTGCTATCGCGCTCTGAATCTTTCAGGGCTTTGATGATGAGAGCTGTGGTGGAAGGGAGATGAACTAGGAAATGGTAGTTCTGTCATTAAAATAAAATTTTAGCATTAGATTGGACTTAACAGCTAAAAAGTTTTATGCGCATGTCCTTTAAACCTTAAAAGAGTTGCGCTTAGATCTATTGACAAAATAAATTCTCACATGATAAATTTTCACAAAAAAAAAAAACAAATTCAAACTAGAGCAATCATAGTTTGATCAATGTAGGAGTATACTAATGAAAGTACTATACCAATGATTTTGATTTTATTGAAGTTATAAAGTAGAATAACTCAGTTCCAAAGACCCAAAAAAAAAGGATCGAATACCTTCACGAATCTCAATCGTGTCCATCCATAAGATCTAGTGGGTAAAAAATCAGGTCCATGATCCTACCAGTTATACTATTAGACTGACCGCAATTCATCACATCATATGATGGGCTGGTCCATAACCAGATAGCCGCGTGACAAACGGGTTATAGCCCATAGAACACGGCCATTTGTGGAGCTTTAAGCAAACACGATATAAAAGGCTTAAAAATTGTGCATAAAGTCACTTCAAGTGGTAGAAAATAAAGTGAAAATTATAAATAAGTATAGTCTACCCATGGGATTGAATAATAGTAACAGTTATCGTAACAGTAATGATAATGGTGTAATAGACGCGGGGTGAAAAAGACGTTACGTAATAATAAATAAAATTGGAGGCGCGTTTTTTTTTTTTTTCAACTCACAACTCCCCATAGAACATGAATATTTACATATTTCAACTCTAAAATTATATAAATATTTAAGTGCATTTTATTGTATCATAAATATGATAATAAAATATTAAAAGTATTTTTTAAGTCACTATGCAGTGCCATTAGTGACCACTTTCATTAGTAAAAATTGAACAAATAAGATGCACAATTGTAAATGTAACAATTTGTTAAATGAAGATTAATGTCATTTAAACTTAATTTGCAGGCCTAATGATGTAGTTTATTGTAACTATTGGATTAACACCAAGTTCCAATATTAAAGTCCACAGTCAATCCAATGGTTGTAATAAATTAGGTCGAAATATCATTTAAAATAGAACCATATTGATTTTAAGAATTGTACAATATAATAAAAAAGAGAAAGGAATAACACAACCTTTCAACAATCTCACCACCAAAAAAGAGCGACACGGAAGATCCAAACATTGAGATTGAGATTGAACTTGGTTACTTCGACTGTCATCATTGCATCTCGTGGGCAACATATAAGTAAACGTTCCAACTTCAACTCCATCTTATCATGACTGCTCTTCATACGTATACAATGTCAAATAATTGGAAAAAGACCCTAAAGGATCATCTTGGGCAGGTAAAGTTGGAGGGTAGTGTTGAGTAGGTGACAAATAGCTTGAGGAGGGTATCCATAGGGATAAGGTCCATAATTTCTGGTTAGATAGCCCGATGATTTATAATTTTCATTACCACTACTATATGATGAATCACTAAGTGTGAAATCACTTAAACACTATATAACACTAGATGATGAATCTTCATATTTATACCAATTTCTCCTATTTCTACTCATTTTTTTCTGCGCACTGATTGTTGACCAAAAACTTCTGGATCAAGTCTAATCGCACCATGCCCATGATCCCCGCGAAATGGTAAATCATATCCATGACCACTAGTATCACCTTGAACTGGAAGACTAACCCTCACGATATCACCATAAATCCATTGAGGGGAAATTCCAACTCTACTGTTTTCATATCAAAGAAAGTTTTTAACTCTCAAATGCTAGCTCCCCATTCATCAAATTTATCAAGTTTTGTTCCACAAATTTCCTACATTTTAAAAAATGTGAGGGGGCCATGCCCTCTAGCCCCTTTCTTAGTTCCGTCCGTGCGTGTAATTGAGGTTAAGGTGGCAATGTTTATGGTGGTTTGGGCAATCGACAACCAATATGAGATAGAGGTGGTTATAGGTATTATCCAGTGTTAGTTAGGTGGTGGGTAAGTGCATGAAAGTGGCACGGGGGGATATGGATTTTGATATGGGTGTCCATGGGTTGGGTTGGCCCATGTGACTCGTTACTCGACTTGAAAAATAGGTCTAAAGCTTGATAGGTTCGATAGTTGACCCATCCGAATTCGAGCCAAATATTTTTCAATAGAGTGTTTGGGTCTGCCCCCAAGCCCAGTACCCGGCCCATTACTTTGCCCGTAAAAATCAAACCCAATAACCCGCCTGCTAACCCTGCCCAGCCCACCCATCCATCCACTTTGTTTGAAAAAAAATTTGTCTAGTTAAGTAAGTTATGTGGCATATTTATAATTTATTAAAAGGTGGGGCCATTTTTTGATTTTGTAAAAGATGCACATGCACTCATGCACATCAACACATGTTTTTTGTTTTTTTTTTGAACAAACACTGCACATGTTTCGGGAACAAGAACAACGGTAAAAAAGTGGCTATATTTTAAAATGAAGATGTATATATATATATATATGACTTGCCCATAAGCTCGTCCAATAGGCTCGCGGGTTAGCTGCGGGTAGCCTACCACTATTCGAAGTTTGGCCCACCCAATAACTCACACGAGTAAGAACTTGGGCAGAAAAATCGTGAGCCTAGCCCGGCCTGGCCATGGACACCCTAAATTTTGGGTTGCCAAATGGGGCGTAGAGAGAGACTGAAAAAGGCCAAAGAATAATGAGAAGAGGCAGTTTGGATGTGTCTGGAACTTTATCCTAATTGAGAAATAAAGTTGTTTGGATTTTGGAATGACTTCGTCTAATTTTATTCAAGGGTACTTTGAATATTTAATGTAAAAATTTTGATGATGTAATCACTTTTTCGGTTTATCTCTAATGGTACTGACGGTACGGATACTACATGAAATTAATATATGAACTATGAGGGAGATCATGATACTTTAGATAATAGAGGGGTGTCTCTTTAATTAGGCTAATCTATAGGAGGTGTTATTATAATTTACCCTCTTTTTTTTTTTTTGTCTCAACTCAAATGGATGGGCCATTGGTGAAGTAGAGCCTACATTAAACTGTAATTGTTA